>JAUTBT010044329.1:0-16753 GCA_032361225.1 Lepetodrilus schrolli | reverse complement strand
CACTCTACAGACATCGCATCCTATCAATATCGCGTCAGAAAGGTAACTTTCGCGAACATTGATGCCAGGCCCCCAGGACGGGATTTGAACCTGGAACCTTTGGCTCCGAAGTCCAACTGTTCTACCACTGCGTTACCACCCGCCCAAACAAAATGTATAAAAGCAGAGTTGTCCCCGAGCTATAGTTTGAGGAGTTTTTGTTACTGCTCTCACATGTCATAACAGATACCACCACACTAGTTAGATGCTAGTAACTTAATACAGTTGTTACATATGTAATTGGGAAAATTGCCTATGTAAGCATTAACCATTGGACCGATCTCGAGAAATGTTTTTTCATTCTTATTTATTGTTTCAACCAATGCGTCCTGATCGTCTCTGATGTGGCGAATGCTTCCGTCCAAGTCGTGGATTCTGTCATGAAAATCACCTTCCGTCAGCGCAAGCTCCAAACTGGACGATTCACAAAATGGTTTCATCTCACGTGCTTCGTTTGCCATGTCTTGGCTAGTTTGGATATGTGCCAGTATCCTCTCTTCGATGCTGACTCTCTTCGAAGAAATATATCTCAACACATTGTTATAGTTCCGAATAGTTTCCTGCATGCCTTTCAGTTGTTCCTCATATCCGGTAGTTGTATTAAGCATATTGCTTGTGTGATCCAACCCCCAGGTCAACACATTCTTGATGGATGCCACCCTCTTCTTCAATTCCGCGTTCTTGTCCTTCAATTCCGCCGTTCGATTAATGCACGCATTTAGCAACTCACGGTCCTCTCTAACCAATGGATTCGAACGTGGGAACGGAGTCTGTTTTAATCCAGTTGATGCGAAGTATCTGTTCCCCAGTTTGGAAAATTTCTTGGCAGTTAGCATGTCTTTAAAATGACCTTGACATTGACCGGACACGGCGTTGTACATCGCGCCTACGCACGCGTGACATCGAGCGCACAGACTGAGGCAAGAAACAACTGACGGCGTTATATTCCCCAATAATATCCCTACGTCTGTTCTCAAGATGACGTCATCCAGTGACATGTTGCGACGCCACGTCGTCACAATACCTGGAGAACAGTTCACACCAGACAAGACCAGACTGATGACACTAACAATAGCCGTGGATAACATTCTGAGCTTATGTCCTCTAGCCGTATGTCCTCCTATATACTCTCCTACCCCTTTCTATTTACGTCAATGATTCTGTAAAACACTAGCAGAAGGCAGGTACTGGTGACGGCGCTTTGTATTAATATTATGGTGATCAATCACGTACGTTTGTCAGTATGCACAAATGTACTGATATACTAAATTAA
The DNA here is from genome assembly GCA_032361225.1 of Lepetodrilus schrolli. Lineage (NCBI taxonomy): Eukaryota > Metazoa > Mollusca > Gastropoda > Lepetellida > Lepetodrilidae > Lepetodrilus > Lepetodrilus schrolli. The sequence goes on along the minus strand of JAUTBT010044329.1, from coordinate 15,441 downwards.
TAACAATAATCCTATTAAATCCTATTAAATAATCCTAAAGTATGCCATTTGGAGGTACCAAATTGGATTGTCCTAACTACTTAACATTATAGCGCAATTTATAACGTCTATATAGATATGCATTGCATCATTAAAATGGTTCATCCTTATAATCACGGCGGAAGCCATTTGTTAAATGAGACGTTATTATTAATGTTCCAATTTATAAATATGATTAATGTTCTCTTGAATGGTCTACGATGTATCCTGTTACAAATAGAAAAAGAAGGAAAAAACACATCACATTGTCATAAAACTACACTATGACGATTACGGCACAGTAATTTGGCAATATACCCTGTTCTAATGCATAACATTTTCTCAGGGGGTGTAAAATTACACATATATGCAAATATACACAGGCAGGTAACAAATAGATTTGATATGCGTTCGCATGTCAATTAAGCAGGGTAAATAAATTAGGTAAGCAAACATTCCGAACAAGTAGAGAGTGTAGTTTGAATACATTTCCGATTACTCCGAATCAAAGGGATGCAATAGCTATCCGTATCCCCTTTACCACTTAAGTTAATATTGCCGATCGACCGTTAGTCATGTTAAACCTACCGTGGAGCGGTTAAAAAAGAAATAAAATTGATGATATGTATATATGTCAAGTAAATGTACTTTACATTATTAGCTCAAATTCGGTCAAAACCTAGCATCTATAGCTATGATTGTTCGCCTTGAAACCCGCAAAACCTGAAAAGCATACGTGTGAAAGTGAAAGTAGTCCCAAATTGTTCCAAATTGTTCCACTTTCATTGAGCTTTACATGCTTCAGTGTGCGTTATAAGTAGCCTATGTGGGCTATGATAATACAGAGATACCCGTTATACAAGATAATACAGATATGTATGTCTATATTTTAGGTAATAAATAAATATTGGTAATAGATTCCCAGCAAACAAAATACCGCTGTAATAACGTTGTCACAACGTTGTGGAATGTTACGATGTTACGAAAAAACGTTGTGGCAACGTTATTGTGTGGTGTTTTTTTAACGTTGCCGCAACGTTACATCATAACGTTATTACAACATGTATACAACGTTCGCACAACATTCACACAACGTTATGAGAAAACGTTCCAACCACGTTATGACAAAACGTTGTGGCAACGTTATTATGTAACGTTATTACAACCTAATCACAACGTTCACACAACATTGTGGCAACTTTATCACAACGTTATCACAACGTTATCACAACGTTATCACAACATTATTATGCATTATGTGTTTTAAGGAATTCGAAGAGGATCTTCATTGTAAAAAACACAAAGAAATGATGATATTATACCATGAACAATGATGAATTTTCATCCAAATGATGTTTTATCAACAAATCCGTTTTCCTTCCCCCGTTTGTTCATGTGAACCAGAAGCCCGTGCGATTTGGCTTCCGAAAAATGAAGATTTCCGAGAGCCTGTCTTCCACTCTGCTTCTAGACGAATCGCACGCGGTTCTGGTAAAAATAAACATAGGGAAAGAGCCGATTTATTGATAAAACATCGTTTGGGATTAAATAAGTAAGCAGATCGCCTTTGAAATAATCTTTTTAAAAGAACCCTGCATTTGATACCACAGAAAACATTTCCCCGAGAATACGTTGTGTTCTCGTACACTATTAAATGTGCGGTTGCCTGTTATACAATTCATAGGCTTTAGATTATGGTCTGTAGAAGAAATTAACACCCGAATAAGATAGGGTATTGTTAAAACAATTTGTGTATATAAATGTATATACGTGACCATTGAATTACTAATATTTATACGAGTTTTTAAAAATAAAAGTGTTTTTTTTTTTGTATACACAATCAAGTATTGACTAGAAATATGTGCTCTAGATGCCATAAAATCGCTATTAAGGCCATGCATTAAACACATAAATCATTGGGGGAGCAGCGATTTGGCAAATACACATTTTACTAGTTCTCTCAAGTGTTCTAACCTCACCAGGATCAATAGACAATATAACTGCCAATGCCATTATGCTACACAGATTTATTTTAATTGATTCCAATCGTTGCCAACATCTACTACGAGACCATAAGCACTCTCGTAGCGATCTCTTATACATGGCCATCGGACGTTTACGAGAGCGCTATGGTCTCAAAGTGTATCTGAGAGCTTCGAGAAACGATGCCCTGACCAATACTTTCAAACCGCATGACAGTATCCGTGGTTAGGATATCCACATTTAATAATAGACACGAGCATTTGGTCAACAATTCATAGATAGTTCCGATGTATTTTGAATCAATTTATCAATTACGTAGCTTAGTAAATCCATGCCTATGTTTTTTCAATGACGCCGATCTGTCTTTTTCCGGTTCGTTGGATTAGTACTGAAGAGAGATCACGCATCTTCCGCTTTCTTCCGCTTCTGCTAGTCTGTTTTTGTTGATTTTTTTTCTCTTGTCTTTTCTTTAAAATGTTCGAAAATATCCATTTTCTGTTTAAAATTCTCCTTCTGGCGTTTCAGGGTGGATGCATCCTTTTTCATAATTACAAATAATTTCTTTATAGTACTTAAACGAGCTGATAACATTTTACTTTTCTTGCGGAAACTTCTGATGTCTAAATCAAAAACTTGTTGAGTAATGACGTCACTTCCGGTCAAACTACAGTCTTCGTGAAGGTCTCTCTTTTCGGTGTTCTTTGTCACCGTTGCTGTCATCGCGGGGTCCGTCTTGTCCGAATGCTGCATGATCTTCATCTCTAGTATATGTGCTTCCTTGTTCGCACCGTTAATATCTTCCAATAACGACCGAGTCAGTTTTTGCAGCGAATTTGAATATCTTTTCAGTTTGTATATCTTTGGAATCAATGTCTGTGATTTGTCGAGCAATTTCAACATTCTTTTCCATTGATTACCATTAGCGTGGTACATTAGCCTACGTAGTTCTCGTTGCAACGAATTGACACTTTTTTCTAAATCGTTTATTGTCCAACGTAGATTATTGCTATTTGATCGCAATATTGTAACCTCATTTTTCGTGAAATTTGTCATTGCCGTTAGACTTTCTGTTGTATTTAACAAATGAAGATGTGGTTTCTGGTACTCTGAGCATGTGTAATATTTCCTTCCTGACATTCGAGAGAAGTTATTTGACGTTACTTCTTCTGAAAAACCTTGGCATTGGCTAGAACGGAAGTTGTACATTACCCTGTTGCAATCTGGGTAGCGCAAGCACACGAGGATGCACGCTATGTGTGACGTTGCATTCACTTCCGGTCGCCACAACCTACCTGCTGTTACTGTGACGTCATTCAGGTTTATCTGTTGATGGCAATTGGCAGTAATTACACCATGGCAGAGCTTCATTCTGTGGTATTGTGGTACCCACGCACCGATACCAGAAACTAGAACGGTTAGATAGGAACATGTCGCAATGCAAATGGAGACCATTGTTGGTAAACCAAGCTAGTCAACGATGAACTATTTTGTAAATGGGATGATACATCGAATTAATTAGGTATACATATTAATTATGAAATTCCATTATGTATAGACTTTAGATTTACATAATCAATCAATAAAAGGGCAATAAACATGATAAAGCAATTCAGAAAGTGGGTTTGTAATATATTTTATTAATTAATTTAATATTGGTGCAATATCCAGTCTATATCGTTCGGTGACGCATTTATTTTCTAAATAATGTATAATAATGAATATATTCTGTATATATGTATGCATGTTCGACCTTTTCAGGGGGACATTCATTTTAATGACATAATTTGCAATATATTTCAGTTTTAAGGATGTATGATAATAAATGATGTATAAATGCAGACGGTAGAAACAGCGCCAATGACAATTTAAACTACTGGCTGGCACGCTAATTTCATTTCTGGCATGCCATTTTGACCCTCTTGATTTTCAATAAATATTATTATTATTATATTATCATTATTATTTAATAGTAATTATTGTAATTATATAATTTTTAAACATAAGAATAAATTTTGATTCTGCTAGAATCAGTCATTACTCTAAATCACGGTCCTATTAACAAATTAAATAATCAGCCGTGGTAAGAATTAGCAAATGTCCGAATTAGTCATGATTCGTGAGGTCCAAAGTTCATATGGGAGGCCCCATGACAGTGCTTTACATGTATCTCTTATAAAGGTGGTATCTGACAACATATATTTAAAAAAAAGAGAGTGCCCTCCTGGCTATCTAGAAATTTACATTTATTTCTGCCCCTGAAATGCAAAATTAATTTGTACCTACAAAATTATACCGATATCTGTAATATATGGATATATATGCCATACCTTGCATGGAGACCGCTAACGTTGAAGTTTTAAATTACGATCGATCTTGGCCAATTCGTGGATGAGTGACCAAGAACCTGAGAGTATCTAGAAAAACAAGTGGGAATGGGTACCGAGAAGTAATACCGAGAACCGAGAAGTAATACCGAGAACCGAGAAGTAATACCGAGAAATACCGAGAACTAATACCGAGAAGTAATACTGAGAAGTAATACCGAGAAATACCTACCGAGAAGTAATACCGAGAAATACCGAGAAGTAATACCGAGAAGTAATACCGAGAAATACCTACCGAGAAATACCTACCGAGAAGTAATACCGAGAAATACCGAGAAGTACTACCGAGAAGTACTACCGAGAAGTACTACCGAGAAGTAATACCGAGTGAATACTAATTGTTACTACTGGTAAGTCATGCGAGTGACGATGCAATGTTGGTTGCACTATCTTGGTGAAGCGAAAGCGGAAAGTTCAAACAAACCCAAAGAGATCATATCATTTTTTTTAACCATACCCAAATAAGACGAGTGGCTGTAAGCAATTGCTTTAACGATTCTTATGTTACAGTTAAAATTTATACAGTCGACCCCCGTTTATCCGGACGGTTGCCTTCCAGGTAAAATCGTGTTGGTAATTGAATTTCCGAATGTCTGAATTTAGCAAGAGTTGTACTAGTAATCAGGTATTATATAAAATACCTGTAACATTCAGGTATTAATTTATGTAAAATACCTGAAACATTCAGATATTAATTTATGTAAAATACCTGGAACATTCAGGTATTAATTTATGTAAAATACCGGAAACATTCAGATATTAATATATGTAAAATACCGAAAACATTCAGGTATTAATTTATGTAAAATACCTGAAACAATCAGGTATTAATTTATGTATAATCCCTGATATACTCAATTATTATATATAATACCTGGAATTATCAGGTATTATGTCGGCCTATATTATACCTGAAATTGGATCTGACTTTTAAGACATTATAACTGTAGTAAGGCAAGAGCTAGCAGAATTGATTACCGTTCACGTGTATCTGCAATAAACATCGCCGATCGATCCAGTTAGTATGAGGAACGTTTCAGTATTCGGATAAAACAACACATTGGAAAATGTGATGACTACCTAATACGAAAGTTGGATTCTATATTTAATTATTTATTTACAGGCAAACAATCACAGATATTTCTGCTCGTTTTGGACTAGTGAATAGCCACAGCTGTAAAGTATGTTCAATTGACATACATTAAATCATGGGTGTACCTCCAAAAATCTGTACACAGCTGTGTGGTAGATACAATTCCATTGCACCCCCCCCCCCCCCAATAATGGAATTTTGCTTGAATCTACAGTACAAACTTTCGGTAATGTAACCTGCATATGTTCGTATTTGTTTTTGCCTATACGTTTGAATAAGGGAACATAACTCGAGGTGGTGCGACTCAGTGTAAAGGGGAAACACCTTGTTTTGTTTTCATTTAGTGCCACTATTTAGGTCAACTATCTGTGATTGTATGCCTTTAAAGCAACACATCTAATCAAATAAGTACAGCAATATTTAAATGTCTTTGGTAGCATCAGCCAGTTAATTAGAAAAATGATGATTGACAAATACAAGAGTATATGCTTCTCCATTATTGAAACCTTTTAATTATTTAGTTATAGCAAACAATCTAGACTAATAAGTTTGAAGTTTGTTTCTTTCACATACTGTAAATCAGGAAATTAATACGATTGGCTTATGATCGCATTTAATTCCTGCGCATTATGGAAGATAATGAAAGGTACGTCCGGGAAAAAAACATGAATAGACGCCTGGTCGATCGCATTTAATTGTTGTCGCATTTATGTCTAAATGCTTGAGGTCGCATTAAATTAGTGACGGATTAATTTCCTGATTTACAGTATTTTCTTAACATAGCATTGTTATCCCAGCCAAACGTAAAAAAGCCAATGCTCACTTTCACTCACATTTCCATAATGGATCTTGTGGCTGAAGCATCGTTTCGACACCAACTCTATCGGATGTATGAAGTTGACAAACGTGTTCTAATGCTGAAAGAAGAATATGACAACACCATCGGTGAAATCATTGAAGCTACCGATTCGACCAAGAAGTCTCCTCATCAGTATTATCTGCTCAAGAAATACGAAATCCTTCAGTGTTGCAACGTCCATTTCAGTTATTATGTCTAAAAAAATCATATGTATAATGTATAACACCTGACATTTTCAGGTATTACTAGTATACATTATACCTGATTATACGTTTTAACTATAACACACACACACGCGCACAAACTCACACGCACGCACGCATGCACACATATACGCACGCACACACACATGTTGGAGGCTTAATGTGCAGAATGTCACTAAAGATGTATTACATATTCTGAAACAACATTTTTTTTTTACTGATCTAGAAATCTAGATATAAGCCATTTTTATGCGTATTCCCTCCCGATGCCTCATTATCCTTTGAACTGAAATGGCGGTTAGCGGTGGAAAAGTGGGTCAATCTATATATGTTTAAAACAAAGCACTGATGCACTGGAGCGCGGTGGTCTAGAAGTAGCGGTCCTGCGAGGGTGTCCCATAAGCCGGAGGTTCGAGCCTAGTTCATGCCACTCTTGGGAGAAGTGCTTAGATCCACACTGATCCAGGCCACCCAGCTGTAAAGTGGGTACCCAATAGGATGAGATGGAATTGCGAATGTTAACATTTTTTTGTAGCACATGAAACTGTTGTTTCGGTTGTATGATCCACAGGTGAAATGAGCGCACCTGATCCCTTGACCGGGGTAATATATGTAGCGTTTGGTGCTTCCAGCGTGAAAGGAGTATATGTGATTAGCAAATGGACTGTTTATTTATTTATTTAATTAATTATTATAATAGAACAGGGTATGTTGTTGTCATTATAGTCAGTAATTAATTTGAACTAGTTTATTTTATTTTCACACGCGAATATACCGTATCCATCATGTAAAGTAATTGTACAGAACATAACTATTGTACGAGGGACTAAACTATTATATTTAGCGGCCATCAATGCTTCATGTCACAGAGTTATTTCCCTTAGATAATAGTTTTCCGAGCAAGATGAGTTTGGCAGGATCACCAAATATTTTGCCCTCATGACGCACAGCGTGATATAACATCAACAAAGTATGAACTGTGGTCCGATGACTGTCGAGAGCGTCAACTTTGTCCAGCGTGTACTTGGACGGATGTCTGACCTTGGAATAACAATGGTATGCTGGTGTTCTTATGTGCGTATACAACCGAGGCCAGTGATGAGACTGAGAGGTCACTGTCCATAAGTGAGGGGACTTTGCGATCTTCCTTCTGTCACTTGTGTCTGTGTGTCACAATGTCACTGTCAGCTTGTTTTAAACATATTATTCCCGTAATTTGAGTTTCTGGAAAAACAACATTTTACCTTGTCATCTCAGATTTATCAGTTAAACATCTTGGATTGTTCTTCGATTTTTTCTTAGAATTATCTTAACTGAGATTTTCTCAATTCCTGCTAAGAAATTTCGTATCCTATTTAAGAATTCTTAAGCCAGTCTAAGAAAAAATCTAAGAAAACTGGCGGCATCTAAGATTTTTCTTAGTGATTAAGAAATTGCTAAGAAAAATCTTACGTGATATTATGGAAATCCTGTGCAAAATTTAGTAAAGTGTCATTGATGACAAAGTTGATTGATTGTAAACATAAACGTAGCAGACAATTTTCTAATTTTTTTTTCGCTATAAACATTGATTGACAGGGAAGTAATGTAAGTTATGGATTTTGTGGGGTATACGATGCATGAACAGTGTGATATTTTCCAAATTATTGCATTGACACTATCATTTGGCACACCCTTCACGTTCTGTTTGAGTTCCTCATGGCATATGTCGGTTGACAAATATCCCGCTGTAGCTGGTTTCTACCACCAAAATAAACTTTGTGTCAATACTTACAAATGGCGGAAATAACAGTCAGTGATTCAACGACTCTCATTGATCACACTTCCAGGTAAAGTCCAAAATTATACAAATACTCGATGCAATTTAAAACTTATGTTGACTGTGAATTAGATCTATTTATTGAAGGTTCATTAATGATCTACATTGTCATTAATCTGTATGACAGGATAATTAAGTAAGTTGTTATACATGTATATGCTCTTGCAAATACACTGAATTAAATATACTTAGATCGTACAGGTAATTTATAATTCATTAATATATTTTTATTATACTAATACTATACAGGCTTCTGGTTCACATTTGGGGAGAGGAAAACTGATTTGTTGATAAAGCATAATTTGGAAGAAAATTCATCATTGTTCATCATTGTTCATGGTATAATATCATCACTTCTTTGTGTTTTTTACAATGAAGATCCTCTTCGAATTCCTTAAAAAATATAATACATAGTAATGTTGTGATAACATTGTGTGAATGTTGTGATTAGGTTGTAATAATGTTATAGTATAATGTTGTGGCAACTTCAAAAAAATCATACACAATAACGTTGTCATACTGTTGTGGCAACATTGTGGGAACATTTTCTCATAACGTTGTGGGAATGTTTTCTCATAACGTTGTGGGAATGTTTTCTCATAACATTATGTGAATGTTGTGCGAACGTTGTATAATGTTGTTGTAACATTATGATATAACGTTGCGGAAACATTTAAAAAAAACTACACAATAGGGTCAATAACGTCACAATGTTTTTTCATAACGTTATCGTAACATTCCACAAAGTTGTGACAATGTTATTACAACATTATTTTGTTTGCTGGGGTACCTGTTCATTTTGTTTTGAGATATCTGTGGTTTATCATGTTTATTGGACAATTAAGTGACATTTTCCATTTATAGACCATCATGATTATTGCCGTGGTAGCAATAGCAGCCATTGCAGTCGGTCTGTACTTTGTACTACGGAAGATTCAAACGAAAGGTAAGCTTGTCCTTAAACAAGCTATAGGATGAACCAAATTGAAGCTAACATTAAAAATTAATAATATTATCTACCCTCAATACAGTGATATCTATTCTCCCGAGTAGGACTTGCTGTATATTCCCCAGACCAGGACACAATTTGCGGCAATCTGATTGGCTCACATGGTTAGGGTTAAGACAAATATTTTATTCATATTTTGGGTCACATGAGCCAATCAGATTGCCAGGAATTTGGTCTGGGTCCGGTGACTAGACCGCAAGTCCAGGTCTGGGGAATAGATCTCGCCGCTCAACGCAACGTTACGTTGGTAGCTAAACAAGATGTTCCCACCACTCCAGAAGTTAGATATCGACTTATCAGTTTAGGGCAGAAGGAATTGCCGGGCCCCCGGGGCGGGATTTGAACCTGGAACCTTGGCTCCGAAGTCCAACTGTTCTACCACTGCACTACCACTCGCTCCGTTATTGCTACTTAAACCAGCTCTTAACAGATGCACATATTCATTCCATACTACAAAAATCGCCATGTCAATCATGTGTAAATGTATAATGCTTCAGTAAGTTATGATGCGTTGCATGTATTCTGCAGCCTAAATAATCTTATGCTCCTCGAATAAATTACCGATAATATTAGATATTATTTTCAATCACATTCAATCAGTTGACATATTTTCCAACGGTAGGTTTCGATACGATGTGTTATTGTAACATCTTCTTGTCATAGAAATCGGTAAATATGTTTGATATCCAGACGCCCGATATATATAATTGTTCAGATCAATTTATATAATGCCTGAAATTGAAATTGACTGATTTCAGACATTGACTGAAACACATACCTATGCATCAATACACGGAATGACTTCATAATACACAATCATATCCCCCACTTAAACGTATCCGCAACAATCGGGCAATACCTCGTGGGGATCTATTTTCAAAACATCTGTGATTCTGTCGATCAACGTCTCTACTACGAGCATAGCTTGGGGAGTTCCAAATCCACGGAATGCAGTAGCAGAGGCAATATTGGTCTTGCACCGGTAACCTTTGACCTTGATATTTGGGATGTTGTACGCGTTGTCTATGCTGAACATAGCTCTGCTCACCACCTTAAGGCAAAGGTTTTAGCAATAATAATTTACCAAGATATTTTATTGGGTTATGAAGACGTTCTGAAGGCATGCTTAAGAGCTACACACCCAAAGCTTCGATTACTACAAAGGCTATCGCGATAGTTGGGTACATGTTAGCGTAAATGTATTCACACCCCAAAAGGTTATAATTAGGTATCCTGTTCGGTTCTTGGGCCAGGGTCCAGTTGCACGACGCTCTTGTAGCGCTACAATAGTTGTAAGTCCACTTGTAGAGTCTTCTACAATTGGAATTGGGTTGCACGAAACTCTTGTAGGCTATATGAATAAGACAGCGTAGCCTACAAGAGCGTCGTGCAACTGGACCCAGGACACCAAACGAAGATGCTTAAAAATATAGCCGGACACCCGAAGTGAAAGTGTCCTGACTAGATTCTGTTAGGACTTTGTTAGGATTCTGGAACAGGACACCTAACTTTTTGCTGTGATTACTAATGTTCGTAGACTATGACTCAGAGTATATGATTATAATGTTTGAACTACGTACCTCGTTCTCTATCAGCCATTTAACATGTATCATAGGGCTAATATTAATTACTATCATAGGGTTACATTTTGGTCAATATTAATTTCATATTAATGTCGCCATGCTGGCGTATAAATTCTATTCACATGGACCATAGCTGTCCAGATTGTTACGTAATCCAGTCGGGCACATTTGGCGAAAGTGCCCCGACTGGATTATATAACAATCTTGACAGCTATGGTCCGCTTGAAAAGAATGAATTTGACATAAATAGGAAATTAATATTGACCAATTTTAGCACCTAAGATACATGTAACAAGAGTTATGCTACAAAGCAACAGCTGATTATAACTATGATATGATCGAGGCATTTTAGCGTACAAAAAATAAATAAATCTTTGCCATTAAAAATATATCAAGCTTACAGCTGATGAAAGATCTAAACGATTTCCGCAGTTGGCATACAGACCGACATCTAGAGCCTTCACTTGTCCAGATTTCAAGAAGCCAATCTGAAATCATAGTAGATGTGGCATTTCTTATGTAAGTATTGTTATATAAATATTGGCGGGTCAACCATCATGTGTCACCTTAGCTTGGCCCCAGCCCAATTAAGCTAATAATAATCCAATTCACTGTATAAATAGTTCAATGGAATTATCACTACAATTAGTTCGATGTATCCAATTGTAATGTGCAATGCATTGTTTAAATGTTGCAATGACAAATGTTTAGTTTTTTGTTTGTTTTTGTTTTTAATTGGGGTTTAGAGTCGCTTTCAGGATTCTTTCACTTATATCACGACTTGTCAGTTTAGGGCAGGTCGAAACCCGCAACATCCGTAGCGCTGAATGTTGCAGTAAACCTGCGAGCATCGGCTGGTACTGACAAGACCAAGGATGATAACTGCATTGCCACTCTACAGACATCGCATCCTATCAATATCGTGTCAGAAAAGTAACTTTCGCGAACATTGATGCCGGGCCCCCAGGGCGGGATTTGAATCTGGAACCACTGCGCTACCACCCGCCCCGACAGACTTTTAGTCTTTAGTTTAGTATGTAGTAGCTTTACTTACCAAGTATGTTTGAATGTTTGTTAATATCCATAGTAACGTTTTACATGTGATGTTTTAATAAGTCACCAGAACTAGAGATATATATTCAGAATCAGTAGAGCAATACAGGTGCCCTACTGTAACAGAAAGTGAGAATGAGTTATAAATTATAATGTTGGAATGGAGATGGAAATAAAAAATAAACAAATCCATCATTTTGTCTTCCATCGCCGGACTTGGAGAACTTAAACGCTGTTGGAAATCCCGTGTTACACTATTCCCCCATTACCTTGTACTTAGCTAGGAAAGCATGACGTTCTCCCGTCAGCACCATGTCTTCATCTCTGTCTAATATCACTCGGACTGGTCTGTTGACTCTGGGAATAATCGAAGAGAAGCCTTCAAATGTCCATCGTGGTTATGGTAATATTTCGTGATGAATATACAAAGGTGTTAAGTATGATCGTGGTGTGAAGTATGATCGTGGTGTGAAGTAGGATCGTGATGTGAAGTATGATCGTGGTGTGAAGTATGATCGTGGTGTGAAGTATGATCGTGGTGTGAAGTATGATCGTGATGATCATACGTATTATGATTGACATCCACATCTTCATTGAAGTGATTAAATATTAACCCTATCCATGCTGGAGGCAATCAGAGATGCCATAAAGAGATGTGTCTTTGACTAATCCAGCAGGGAGAGGGTTAAACACTTTTATCGGCAGCAGCATGATATAAATTACCACTTCTGTTGACGGTGATATTTTCATCTTCGTCGATGAATACAAAACAGAAGCAATTTTCGTGTAAGAAGTATATGTAACTATGCATTGAGCACAGCAGTAGTATAACACATACAAATGCACATGTAGCAGTGTGATTATCCTAGAGATGAATTAACCATTTATCGTTTAAATAGTGACCACGATTATTTGCACAGTTCCTGCACGCTCTTCACTAGATTTCATACGGGACTGTTCCTGAATGCAATGGTATATTATCGCTCGCTCACCTACTTCTGGTCGACTCCTATTTACAGTCAAACGTTTGAGATTGAATTCTCGGGTACACAAACAATATATGACGTCACGACTACCGGGGTTACGAGAATATTTTCCCAAAAGGTGTCCGTTCAAGTTAAAAACAGTAAGTTAAGGCTATTCATATGCATATGTTTGTTTTTGTATGCTGTTTCACTAATGCAATATGTTCATGTTTAAATGAACCAAAACATACACTCATTACATAGTCATTCAATCAAGTCCTGTCGTCTGCTATATTTACAGTCCTTACTTTGCAGCGGCGACTGCAATTGGTAGAACCACAAGGTTTGGGCTGGACTCTTTACCGCCGAATGCGCCACCTGTAGATGATGTCAACTTTATATCAGTATCTTTCTTGTCATCTCCAAAATACAAATTCCGTCGTGGTGTATGTCTTAAATTCAGGGTACACATTATTCGATTTGGTCTTAAAATACAGAATGTATTTAATGCGTAGGAATTAAATGCGACCACAAGTCAGTCGCATTGTTCGCATTAATATCCAGCTCGCATTAATTTCTTGATTTACAGTATATATAAAACACATGGTGTACAGTCGTAAGTACCTATTCGCTTTACTCTGACGACAATTTTGTTGGCCATGACTCCCAAAACGGCTGCAGCATTGTGCTGGAATGTATACATATAAAATATAACGACGAGTAGGCATGCACTTAACATAGGTCCAAATATACACGAAGAAAATGTACGTGTAATATGTTTCAACACATAAGGCAGAACACGCAAGCACCTGTTAATATCAGATAATAGCTCGTAAAACGAGAGTTGTGTACACTCTGACAACCTTAGTTCAGATTAACGCCTATGAGCGATCCGTAACAAAGTGTTTCTTTCTGCAATTTGGACAGAAACAACAGCCACACAAACTGATGACAGTGATGCGTTCAACTTTCAAGTGTCCAGTAAAGCATAGTCAAAAGATGGGTAATTCAAATGCATAAAAATTAAACTTAATAATTTATTTTTTTATGTTTTTTATTTGGGTGTTTAAGTAGCTTTCAAGATTCTTTCACTTATATCACGACTTGTCAGTTTTAGGGTAGGAGGAAACCTGCAACATCCGTAGCGCTGAATATTGCAGTAAACCTGCGAGCACTGGCTGGTACTGACAAGACCAAGGATGATAACTGCATTGCCACTCTACAGACATCGCATCCTATCAATATCGCGTCAGAAAGGTAACTTTCGCGAACATTGATGCCGAGCCGCCGGGGCGGGATTTGAACCTGGAACCTTTGGCTCCGAAGTCCAACTGTTCTACCACTGTGCTACCACCCGCCCCAACTTAAAAATGCGAAAAGATGAATTGTGTATGACGCTGTTTACTACAGCTCAAGTACCCATAACATATACTCACAAGAACTGTGATACATTTAGAAGAGGGTTTGCTTAAACTATTAAACGCACCTGTATCTCGGAAGGAAATTGGGTGCTTGCAAGTATCTCCATCCCCCCATCTTCGTTTGTTGGTCGTGCAATAACACCAACGGTCTCCAGGTAGAAGTGTTCTTGTGGACCAATGTGAAGCTCGTCTTGAATCACGTGATCAGACTCTTGGAAACCTTGATCCAGGTTGCCGTTTTCTAAACACATGGCTGAGTCGAAGAATTCTCCACGTGAAATAGCATCCTTCAAAACAACGAAGGTTTACGTTAGTGACAAACTTAGTGTGTTTTCATGTATAGAATTTTTGACTTGGATACATAGGACTATATACGTCAATAATTAGAAATCTCGACTACTGTGAATCAGTTATCACAGGGTACATTGTTACCTCCACGATTCCTGGATATAATAATGGCGATAGTTGCCTCGCACTCAACATTGAGGTCAGTGAGTTTATGAACTATATAATTATTGATAGAGTATGAAATCATTGACTATTGTGAACAACTTATCAAAAGGTATACTTTCACAATTCCGTGATAATGAGGTAATTTACCTGTATTGTAATCACAACTTCCAATTCCTCGTACTCGACCTTGATTTTCTTTACAGCACGTTGTACCTCGGCCTGTGTATCTCCAAGAACACAACCAATAATTTGTCCTTGAAAAGAAACCTGTAATAGAAATGCAAATAATGTGGTCTTAAATAATGCTTTCAATTTTATTAATTGCAAATATGGCTTAACTTCACTAATTGATACTTCTTTGCCTTCAATGATGCAAGCAGTTCTTGTAATTTGTACTGAAAAACCTTTCGTAATCTCGGGGCCAGTTCTATGAGAATGTCAGTTATTGACGTCAACTATAGTATACTGTCTTCAGTGTGGACCGACTTCACATTGATATACCAGCTACATGTATTACCTTCTCTGATGCAAATACTTCTTGTTCGTCTGGTGTGTCAATGCCCCACGTCGTCCTTCCAGGAATATCTCTGAAGCAGAC
>JAUTBT010044318.1:0-16754 GCA_032361225.1 Lepetodrilus schrolli | reverse complement strand
AAATTTACATCGTTAAATATACAATATAAATATGTAATTTTTAGTACGATTACATGCCCAGTTCAATTTTTGTTAACAGATCCCCATACATAATTTGGACTTGTGCATGAAATCGTACTAAAACGTATCGCTATCTCGGAGCCCGTTATGTAGTGTGAGAGTATATGAATTTAATTAAATACATACCATCTGGTTACTGTACGAAACGGCGTAACTTCAACCTTAACAATGGTATAGTCTACGATTAAGGTTGGAGTTAAGGTTACCTTAGATTTATGCAGTTTCGTACGTACGAGAGGCCAGTCCTGTTCCACAGAAGAATCGTCGGGCTACAAGGGTCATAACATCATATTATAGTATGGCTGTTACGATTCTCGTAACTCTCTGATCGTTCTGTGAAACTGGGGCCTGACAGGGCTAGGAACATTAACATACTCCATGTACTATTCTAGCTAGTATTCAATATGGTGTGGGATTAAACTTTATTTTGAAGCCACCTGTAATAAAATATTTATTTAACATCGATTCCAAGAGATTAATTTTCTAAACCTAACAAACACCTGCCCCTTATTTTACATAGGAAATATTTCCAGCGAGAAAGCGATCATTCTTTTCTTTTTTAGCTTTTGTTTCTATCAATTATCATACGTTTTAATCTCTGGATGGTTCTTGTTTTGTTTTTTAATTGTATATAATCGATCATACTGCGGAGATGATATCTGGATTTTGTTTGCATAGAAGATGTGAAAGTTGGCGTGTTAATTTAGGTCTTAAGAGATGAGCGCTTAGTTGCTCCGGGCCACGCTTATAGTGGCATAGACATTACGGATATGAAACAGTATTAAAAAAACTACTTTTATGCTATAAATGAAATATCATCCAGACTTTTGGTCTCAAGAGGATTGCATCGTAAAGCCCAGCTTATACTTAATCAATTCCAACATGTTTTACATCCAAGTCACCGTGCATTATCTTGTATTCGATTGATGACGGATTATGTCACGTGGTGCTGAACGGACATTGCAATGACATTTAGGCCTTGGTATGGACATTTACGTGTATGTATGAACACTAATGGACATGTGTATGAACCTGGAACATTGGCTACGAAGTCCAACGTTCTACCAATGCGCTACCACCCGCCCCATGTACATGGTATATGCATGGACAATGGAATGTGTGTGCATATAGTGTGCACGTAGGTGTATGGACTTGCATTGGTATTTATATGTACATTTACGGTAATGTATTCTCTCACCAGGGCGAAACAATCTATTCTGAATAAAGCAATAACAAAACAAATTTTAATCAAACAATGTTCGCATTGGAGGGTTTTTCGGCTCTGTGGCCATCTAAAAAAATCCCATGATGAATAATATCACAGATCCTGTCTAGAGCGTATTTAATACATTAAAGCTGAAATGACAAATATGCATGGATCAGAGACATATAAACTGTTACGAATACCAAGCTAGCATGTGAATATAGCACAAGTCAGAGGCTGGCATTACCAGTTAGATGAGTGTAACTACAATGGATGGCTCACCGCTATTTGTTAAAGCAGAAAAAAATACCTGACATGATTTTTCAAGGATAGCATCACATGTAGAACTACAAACAACGATTCGTCTGGTTTCTCGTAAATGTTGAATTTTCTACAGTGTTCTAAGTTTTACTGATGAGAGAGTTTGTTTTCATCCACCCTCCACCGACAGCCAGTACTATTCGTGTCATCATCACACTGGTGGATCACCCTCTGGGGCAGAGGATCGTTCTAAACCCTAAAGGGTCAATTCGTGTCGAAAAGGATTGTACACATTAAATCGTGGTTGGTTTACGACCCGAATCCGCCGGTTTTTAAAATTTATTTTAAGGCCATAGTTATTTGAGTTCCTGGTTTACGGATTTTTTTTCAACTTTGGAAAATAAAAATAATTATTGTTATTATATTCCCCCGACAGTGGGACAGTGAAAAGTATAATAATAAATGGTGAAGGAAAAGGTCGTATAACCCATCATTGAACATGAACAAAGACTGGCAGGCAATGGTGGACACAAAGTTAAAGCCAATTTGATTACTTACTAGTATTAAACTATGTAAAACAAAAATATAACGTATGACAATTACTGCTATTGACAAGCATTCAACTCTAAACAACTTGTATGTACTGATGTTCATAACAATTATTGACAATTATATTGATCAATTATATTTATTTTCTGTCAAGTGACCATTCATAATCTAGAATTATATTTGTATTTTTATGTTTGACCCGACCGACTGGCCAAAATATCAAATTTGATTATTTGTATTTTCGACAGCCCGAGCCAAAACGATCACAAAAACATTCGTAAACCAGGTAAGCCATTTAAAAACACCGGTTTAAGAATGGTCATCATGATGCATGCACGTGCATTTGTTTGATATAAGCTACTATTGAGGCATCCACAGCCGTCACCGAAGACAGATGTGATCATGATAGATTTATGTGATCGATGTCAATTACTACTACTGCAATAGCTATTTGTAAGTTTGCCTTATATCGGAAGTTATAGAAGTACTTCGAACTGTTATATTATTTACCTTTGGTTTGGCTTAATTGAGAAGTGATACTTACAAATAACTGATATTGATTACGTATTTGCTATGATCGGTGTTCAATTATTAATTATGGCGTCGTGCTACCAGAGGAGTAGCAAAATAACTCACCTGTACATGTATTCCTAGGTTATGGAACTCAATGTATCAGAGAGCAGTACACAACAAAGAGAGAGAGAGAGAGAGAGAGAGAGAGAGAGAGGGAGAGAGCGCACGCTCACACACACACACCACACCACATCATACACACACACACACACACAAAACACACACACCACACCACACCACACCACACCATATAATCAAACACACACACACAAAACACACACACACACACCACACCACATCACATAATCAAACACAGACACAAAACGCACACACACACCACACCACACCACACCACACACACCACACCACACCACACCACACCACACCACACCACACCACACACACACAAACACACACACACCACACCACACACACACTGAGAGAGAGAGAGAGAGCGCACGTACACACACACACACACACACACACACACACACACCACACCACACCACACCACACACACACACACAAAACACACACACACAAACAATCACACAGAAGTGATAATCTAAACAACCACGAAGGTGTTATTAAATTGGTCGAGTCAATGGCATTGCATACATGTTTTAACGAAGTTAAAACACCTATTGTCGCGGTATAATTTTGAAGGACTAGACATTATAATACCGTTAGTAACATAATTGATCATCTGGACGAAATAAATAAGCTCGCTATAAATATCCTATATTAGGGTACCGTAATCATTGAGTATTTTAGCGTAGGGTAGAGGACTAGAGTTGATTTTAATGGGGAACCAAAGTGAGTTGTCTACCGTGCGTCATTAGTCCTCTAGATGAAGATACTAGAGTCTATATACCAGTCATCATGTTGACGCATTTTGCGGTCCAACAGCGAGCTGAACTTTTGCTAGATATAATTGTTTTCGGTATCAGCGTATTGAGGAAAGCTTGGACTGGGAATATGGATCAGATTTTATTTTAAATAAAGCATTCTATAAAGCCAATCTACGAATACCGGTATAACGACAACTGTCTGCGTGACATCATAGCTTGCGATGTAAACGTCATCATTCCAGACGACTTTTTGCCGTCGTACAGCAAGCTGAATATTTGCTAAATTGATTTTGGTATCGGCATATTGATAAAAGCTTGGACAATGAGAAACTGGATAATATTTATTATTTTTTAAAAAGAATTATGGAGTTCTGGCCAATCTACGAACACCTGTATATATCTACAATTTTCTGCGTGACGTCACAGGTTTCTATATAAAAGTTATCATTCTAGTTTAATAGCTAAAAGTAAAACGTGTGTTTAGTACCATACACATCGGGATGTAGTCTAGCAACTGTAGCGAGTCGAGAACTGATTTATTTAAATTATTGCATGAAAACAAACCAAAATCTTATATTATTATATATTTATATATAAGATATATACCGCTCTATTAGATCAAATGTCCTCCATGAAATCCTTGCTCCTCATTTCCTTCATTCAGATTTAACTCCCGCAATGACCAGCAACTAATAAATAAGTATAATAAATACATCCATTTTATAAGTTGTATTAATTAAACGAAAAACTGAAAAACAAATAGGTCCTATCTGGCCTAATCGTGAATATTCATTTTCAAAGCACTGTAAACATTGTTCTACTGATTCAACAAATATAAATGACTTGAAATACTCCAGAAGAGATATTTAAAAATAAAATAAAATACATCTAAAAATTGGGAAATTGGCCCATGCGATCGTGTAAAATTAGTATATATGTGAACGAAACATATACTAGTTGATGCTTCATCGTGGTTGCTTATATAAAATTGAAATCAACAGTAGGCCTATTATTATATATTTACATGATAATGCATTAGATTTAAGATTAGATAAGCTTGACTAGCCTATATTTCAGTTATATACACAGGCCTCATAACTAATATAATTGCATATCTTACTTTATTAATCACAGTACTGCCATAAGATCCATTGACTTTTATTTCGTGTGTCGTGACTGTGTCGTTTCATCGTAAATTTGGTTAATTTTACTGCTTGTTTAATGTGCCTATAACACCTATAAACATATTATTTCATTACATACAGATCCACAATTTGATCCACGTTTTTACGTAAGTCCGTGGACTAGTTCCTATATAACTCTACACAAAGTCACTCATACTGCAACGGCTGAATGTACGTAATCTAGTATATCTATCCATTGATCCGAGTTGAAATATAATCCTCAATGTCTCCTTTACATAATGGCTTAATGTAAATATTTGTGACGCCTTTCTATATATTTATTGTAATTAATTAATCTAAATGACGGCCCAATCGGTCTTGCCATGCTACAAGAGGATTCGATTCGTGTGTGTTTATCATTGTTACGTATTGTGCGTTGGGTGTGTACGCAGTATGTGCTTCCGTGGGACCTCATTCGGTCAAGGTCGCTCTGAACCTGGGGCAGATAATTTTACTTTGGTTACTCATTGTTGAATAACAGACGATGCCATGTATGTATCCTGCAGCTGATGCAATTCTCGTAGACATTAAAAGAAAATATTCGACTTGAATTTGGCTAATCTCGGACTAACCTTACATTCGGGACAGACACCGTATACCCTATTGCACATGGTCGAATAATTGTTATATCAAAGAATATTTAATAAATCTCACATTAAAAATAGTTATTTGTCCTGTTCCAGGAACATAACAGGATCAGACAGGATCCTGGCAGAACACTTTCACCACGGGTGTCCTGGCTTATTTTGAGAAATCCACGTTAGGGGTCCTGGCTCCTAACAGGACGCCTAACTTCTTTCCCGAGACCTTGTCTTTCATATTAGTGCCGTTACCAAGAACACGTTTTAGTCTTGCCATAGATACTTAATACTTAACGGCGATGACACTACAGAAATTATATAATTTCCGAAGCGGATTCGCAGAGGGAAACACCTTAGATATTCTGATAACTTTCACCAGTCTCATGAATGGCCGATAGTGTACTGCTCGAACGGGAGTGCAGTTCAGATTGATCATCTGGGCTTGTTGGATTTCTGTAATAGTATGTCAACAGTGTCTAGTTAACATTAGTGCACACAGCCCCCGAGGTAAACACGTATACGAGATTTTGGTATTAAGGGCAAAAGATTTAAGTAATTAATCATTAAAAGTTGCGCATTCGTGTCATCGGCTTGGGCACGAATTCCTTTAAAAGTTGGTAATTGTTTTTCATCAAAGAACGGGAGAATAACCGTAATGGGGCGTTTATGGGCAGATCTACACTGGGGATAGAAATCGATAATATTATTGTTATGGTAGCTAGTCGACTTTTCATTACAATTTAAATGTACTTCTAATAAATCATTTTAGACTTTACCCACATGTGTACTTGTTTAAGAATGAAATTATCCTTTCTTGATTTTCAAATGGAAATATAAAAATGTGACCTCTTTGTAAGTTTTACTTTCATCGGTTTGCCATGTTTTGGGGGTACATGTAATCAATCCATTTTCCAATTTGCCTTTTATTCAATTATAATTTAAAACTTTATCCATAAAGGTTTATATTACCTTATCCACATAATTTACAATACATATATGGTACTGTATCACGGCTGACCCATCTCATGTGTGTTACACGTTATTATCATAAGTCCTTCTTGACCAATAAACTTTGTTGAATGTAAAATACTGGCCTGTACCATGCAGTAGCTGTCTTGGGGTATACCCCACCGTGCACATATTCTATACAGATAGACACATACACAAACCTTTTATTTACGTCTCACCTGTGTACAACAATAAATACGCATGCATATATCAAATACAGTATACATCCTCGAAACACAGACCATTATTCATACTTAACATTTTACGGACGTTAAGTAGGTATAGTGGCCCATGTTTTGAGGATGGTATGTTCTGTAGTGCTGGGTAGAAGAAGAAGCTTATTCTCATAAAATCACATAGAGTGATATAGAGAACATGCAGCAATATATCTACATGTCAATATAATACAATTGTTATACAAATTGTACATATGTGGCACATACTATTATATCATGCAATACAATCAATTAGTACAGAATACAATAGACACATCAATGGAAAAAACGTAAGGATGTCTTAATATATGTTGATAGTTTAAGCAGTAAAGGACGATATACGTATTTATAAGCAATAAATGTAAATACCACGCTGATACCAGTAGTCTGTTTATCTGGGAGATGCACGTTGGGCATGCAATACTATATGTTCGGGATAATTACGTTGACTGTCTCTCCGCATGTTCTTTCGCAGACAGTAGTTAGTAAATGTTGAATGTTCGTTAATTAGGCATAGTTTTACCATGGACCTTCGTTAAGACCAATGTGATTAAATTAATGTCATGCTTTGGTTATACAGAAATTTGATAATTAAGGTGTTACACGCTAAGGTACCTGCTTGCTCTATTTCCAGTCAGAACATATGCATAAAGTAGACAAAAATAACTTCGATAGGAACACTCGACAGTGTTATTTCAAACCAGTGCAACCTGTATTATTATAACCGACTGATAAACAAGCAAGCTTTCTCATATTCCGTATACTCTCTGTCTCCCCTCCCCCACCCCCCGAGACTCCGAGAGAGCAACTGTAGTACAACGATTACCATCATGCGAGGCAATAAGACGATGCACAAAATAAATGCCGGAAGGTTTGTGTGAACATTTTCATTATGCGTAAAATTGCATGTATTCAAGGGAGACTAGGCTGATAACGCGGTACGGGGCATCTCCGACAATGAAAGAAGGTTGCTAAAATTGCCAAATAATGGGTTAACAACGCAAGAGGAATTTGCTGTTGACTTCGCTGGAAACAGTCAATTGGGCGAACAATATATCTGTGAGTCGCGGCGGCCAATGAAGGGCGGAATTTTAGTGGAGGGAATGTTTTAAGAGAGAGGGAGGGAGAGAGAGAGCGCGCGCGTGTGTGTTTATGTGTGCGTGTGTGTGTGTGTGTATGTGTGTGTGTGTGTGTGTGTGTGTGTGTGTGCGTGTGACATGGGTTAGGGAGGGGGGGGGGGGTTATAGATGCCCAAGCTGACATGAACGACCACATGTGAAAATCTATCACAGATAGTTTGTCGACGGACGGGATCCTTGATCAAGCCTGAGATCGCATTTGTTAGGTTGGACTTTCCCGTCCCCTACCGAATTGATTTACCCAGCGTCCCTTTGAACATGTTATATCCTAAGGATATGAATGTGGTGAGTTGGGGGTGCTCAGAATGGTTTCAGTTTTAGAGACATGACATTAAGATAGATAAAGTTTGCATCTTCACTTCTGTAAGAAGATTGCCAGAGTTGTGAACATGAATTTAAATAGATTTCAGTGCTTATAGGAAGGGATGGTCAAGTGCGGTATATTGATGATTGTTCATTGTAAGCGTCTTCTTTCGAAGTTGATGGATTAGGATACATGTATTTTAAAGATTTATTTTTAAAAACAACTGACTAGATATTTCGCAGGTATTATATCTTACGATAGAAAGTAATATATTGCCTCTTGAAACGAGGTTCTGTGTGTTTCGTGTTATTATTGGTTGTCTGAATAATCTGTATTGTAATGTCTATTCACATATTAGCAAATGGTGTTTCATTATAAAGATTTCAATCGGTTTTTAGAGAATATTAAGAATGAAAAAAACCCATTAACTATCTGTTGAAGTCTATTTGCAATGAGGCACAACACAACTTAGTATAATGTATGCATTGTCTGCCATTTGCTTCACGTGTGTTGTTGTTCAAAAGCGCCGACACATTAATGCCCTGGTCAATGGAACATCACGCATTCAATCGACCTTCTCAACTCCCTGGGGATTATACGACTCGATCTGTCGCTTCAAGTGCTGTAAGGTTAGCAGTCAGATTACTAATCCATCCTACTATCCACTATCTGCTGGGTGAAGAGGGACATTTTCGAACTACGTCACTTACTGTCAATGAGACAACGTACTTATCATTCCATAGCTCAATGTAAGGCTGGCGAATCGAGCATGATTGCAATACTAATTGGGTCATATGGAACGGGGAAAAGTTTGTTTTGGTTGTTGTTTATTTTATTTTATTTTATTTTGTGTCAAGGAACTTTGATAACATGAACATCTGTACACGAACTGATGAACCTTTTGGGACAATTCTTAAACTTGTAATCGTATCACAGGACGTGACCATACATTATCTCCTAGTTAACGCGCCCTCTTGACGCGCATTCACAAGAAGTATAAAGACCCTAAAGTCAGCCTCCGACGACAATAAGAACACCTATGAGTGAAGACTATTGTCAGATTAACTTTATAAGGCGATTTCAAGCTGACACATTGGTCGTACATCTCCAATGACTTGGACGTATGAATTCTCTCGCGACTCGTAGCCGTGCTATAACAAAAACCCCGTTCGTCAGGAGATCTCCCAACGTGGAGCTATATCCCGGCAGGACAACATCCGGTCTCAAGGTTCATTTGAGTGCTTTCTGACACGTGTCAAACAGACTAAATGAAAGTTCGGCTTCCAATGTCATAATTTCTGTGTATATGAATATATTTCTTTCCAGAAAGTGTATGTTGAATTCAAGTTTGTTCGGTGACATCTGTTATTATCATTCTGTGTTCACATTAATGGTGGTATTTATTACACAATACGTGTACTATATCTTGGTAATAGTTCATGTTTAGCGCTACTTTCGGTATCGTTGTATTACAATATATATTCGTCTAATGACATCTATCCGTAGCTAGATTGAGTCTATCTATCCACAAATATTTACAACATTAATATAGTGGAAACTACTATTGGATATATAAAGAATAATCCAAATGAATGTAGTACGTATTTAACAACTGTGTTTTCGTCTTAGGATGAACATGTATTGCAATTGAGTGAAAGGTATTTGGATTATTGAATAAAAAAAAATTTCTACTCTTTGATCTGCATACGAGGTGGGAAATATTAGATTGAACAAGAGTTGTGCTGTGTAAAAAGGACGTTACAGATATCACACGTTAGATACAATAGTGCCTTTAGTTTACTGTTGGCATTTAAACAAAAAACAAAGCATTGCCTTGAGGATTGCTACTATGTTTTAAATTATATAATTACTACAGTTTTCTTTGAAGATGAAAGTTCAATTTTTATAAATAAAGGAAACTAAAATCGAATTTCAATTTTATTAACATTTCACTCTTGCACAACCGAACCCAAATTATAACGACATTGAACGTCAAAGACGACAGGTTATGCATCCTAGACATTGCAAATTAAGTTTCTTTGACAACACATAACGCCGTTAACGGGAACCTAAAAACCGTTTATGTGACATACTCTTTGAGAAAGCGCAGGATAGTGGGAAGGCATAAGTCCGGTGATTGAATTAAACTGTTGCATAGCCGCCGTAGTGTTCCTCTGACGGGGAAGTGGGAGATCACCGAGATTACACAGTCTTCTCTATCTTGTGGTCAGAGTACTCTCATGGGAGCGAAAACAGTAACACGACATCCATTCTGGTTTACCCAATTTCTTGGTGTAATTGAAAAGCCATCAAGATAGTGATGCGATTATTCTCAGATCATCGTTGTTATTATGACTAAGAAAAGCTATATTAGGAAGACTGAGGCTGCCTCTTGATGACATAGACCGTTGAAGGACATTTTTCTGACAACCATGTCTCAACCCTATCGTAGCTGAAAATCAGTGATCCGTAGGGCATATTGAATTGCCTCCAGGATTAAAATGGTTAATCGTCGATGGACGTATTTTGGCATTGGATTCCCGATGGTCACTTTAGAACACTGTAGTCTGGAAACCTTGTCGGACCATTATCCTTGATGAATTGCTACTCCGTAGGGCATCTTGGGTTGCACCCAGGAGGAAGATTGTTAAACGACAAGATGGTGTTAAAATGTCGGAGGCTATATCTTTATGGATACCTATTTTTTTGCCGTTGTCATTGCGAGATCGTTACTCAGTAAAGGAGGCACTATAGTTTTACAAGCAAAACACATTTTGACATAATTGCTGTGGGATTAAAACGTCTTCAGCATCCGGGTACCCTGTGTCGTCCGTTAAAACCTTGCCTGCAATACTGTTCTCTACACTACATTACGCTAGCTTTCTACAGAGTAGTGGCGGGCTGAACGATTTCGTAGGAAAATAGCAGGAAATCGGTTTGCGCATGCGTGCAACCCATTCCCTCCATGCTTTGGATTTTCCTGCTCTTTCCATAAAACACTACGGGCTCAGATGCCGAGGTAAAGAGTAGTGCTACGTAGTACTACCATGTGCTTGCTGAACGACTACTGTAGCGGGACGGGTGGTAGAGCAATTAGAACATTGGACTTTAGGGTTCAAATCCCGCCCCGGGGGCCCGCACCACTGTTCGAGAAAGTTACCTTTCTGACGCGATATTGATAGGATGCGCTGTCTGTAGAGTGGCAATGCAGTTATCATCCTTGGTCTTGTCATGATCAGTACCAGCCGGTGCTCGCAGGTTTACTGCAACATTCAGCGCTACTGATGTTGCGGCTTTCCTCCTGCCCTATACTGACAAGCCGTGAAAGAATCTTGAAGAAACCACAATTAAAACGAAAACAAATTTTTTGGGCGCAATGTAGAGAAATGTAATGCAGGCTGAATGCAGCCCATGTGTTAGGTTTTGATCGACAACACAAGGTAACCGAATGCTCTTTCAGAAGTGACAAATCAAGAAGTCAATACATATTTCAGAACATAAACACCATGCATACCGCCATACGATACTTGTTATTATTGACATTATATGTGATAAATAACTAGTAACATATTGCTAAATAATGTGCGGTTAAAACGAGCAGACACTTTAGTTTGAAAAAAGTAATCAAAATCGGCCTCTTTTATTTTATGTTTTGTACCTTTCTGTTACAGCGTATCGGAATTTTGATAAATTTGACTGTGTAATCGCAATAATTAAACACATTAATATCCACACTCAGGACATTACGACATGATTAACGATTACTATCGGGCTGGTAGTAACGACATATTGTTGAATACAAGAGACTCTTGAAAACTGCCTTCAAACCGCTAATGCCAATGAATTTGTTACGATGTGTTGCTTGCTACGCTTTGAAGAGGTTCCATTTTATTGGTGATTTTAGTTAACACAGATTTTTTTTTGCTGATAAATGTTCATTTTTATTACTTCATGAAACGAATCTTGTTTTAGCATAGCTAGTAGAATTGACGATCTCAGGCAATAAAAATAGATCGAGTTCCGTTCAATCTTGGATTACTTCGAAAACTTTGGTAATCGTAATGCATGGTTGATGTAGCTAGTACTTAATTATTATTAAATGCAGCCTGTATGATCGTTGAAATGGGTTCGTTTGAAAAATCATACTTGCTATGATTTTTGGAGTTGGATTGATTGATGAGTACATTTTTAATATAACTAGCGATGATATTTAGGCGTATTATATCTAGATATATCAAATTGTATAATTCACGTTTGTTTATCAACCATTAGACACGTCAATAAGTGATGTCAATGAATCATGGCATACCTACAACGTTTACAGAGCTCCACAATAACTCAAATAATTTACAGAAACGGCAAACAGATGTCTTGCGGAAATACTATATTATAGAGATTAGGAGTTTATATTATTGTAGTAACTTTCAAAGTGCAAACTACACGTTGTTCTGAATCTCTCCGCTTGTTAAAATTTAGCAAATATAGACTACCGCGTATGCATTTAGAGCATTAGTCTGCTGGTTCTGTCGAATCCTACCATGTGAAGATTATCATTCATTGGAACTGACATGAGTTATACAAATTAAGCTTTATTTACCGCGAATATCCACATGCCTTCAATTCGACCTCATACTTGATTTGCACCTTGGAATCGAACCAATAATATGTTCACGCTGGACCGTACATCAATGTGCAAAAGTTGTTATGAGATCGTTATCTCGGAACTCTAAACACCACATGACCACAGACAAACATATCCCAGCTTAATAAGATTCGAACTCCATACCAGCTAAGCCCTGAGGACCGACGTCAATTAACATCCAACCATGAAAATGTTTATCATTCCACGAAAGCAGAAGTTAGTTTGTATAAACCACGAGATAGCTCTGATAGGAACGACTCGACCGATGTGAAGTCCAGAATTCCTTTCACTAACCCTCGCTGTGATAGAGGCAACCTGAGCTGCCATGAACAGCGGCGTCTGTGCCTCATCCAGCAGGGAAAGTGTTAATCTTGCATCCACTGAAAATGCGAATATATAATCATGGGAGCCCCCCCCCCCTCCCCCTACACACACACACACACACACACCCAGGACAATTGTTCATGGGTACCTAAATGCTCAGTAGAGTCCACTCTACCAGAAAATCTATGTTCCCACGACAAAATGTTCATTTGAAAGTGGACAAATGGAGCTGTTTCCATGGTAACATACCCAAAATTAGGGACCAGCATGTGAAAAAGTTAATTTACTATATCTCACTCACCTTATGGAATTGGTACCAGAATGGAGCGTATGCACTGTGCATTAAGATATGCTATATAATTTAATTTGTATATTAATTAATTGTTTATTAAATTCAAAGTTGTGCGTAAATATTAACCACTTTTAAACACAACAATACACGAATGTGTTCTACAATGAAAGACGATATTTGTAATATCAAATGTATTACTTTAAAATACGCGTAAACTGGCACTAGAGACGTTTCATCTTTTCTTTTTTAAAAATCTTTATTCTCTTAAGCCACACATGGTGGTACAAGAGTACACAATTCAAAACATTAGCATAACATTAGCATAATATTGTATTTAACTGCTAAAAACATAAACAACGAAATCATTATGAGGACTATAACTCCTATAGTATTAGTAAAGGAGTAACATTAATTTGGGGTCTATACCAATGTTTTGGATCCCTACAATTCGAATAGAATTATTATTTGTATAATTTTATGATTTATTGTAACATCATAAATTACATAAAATGGTCAACTTTAATGTGTTTCAGGTGAGTGATTATTTCTTTGTCGAATAGACCTGGTTAAAGAGACGATATGATACTATGCTCTTTCCACGAGGCTATTTGACTGCTCACCGTGGCTATTTCACATGAAAACTACGTCTTATCTGTTTGGTTCTGACTGTAAAATACAACAATGATGAGCTACAAATGTCAACAAATATTACATTGTGACTAAATATGATAAACTGTAGTAGTAGTAGTAATATAGTAGTAATCAATTGAATGATGGTTAGCATGTAAAGCTTCGGTTATTACTGGGAGCTCCATTTTGGTACCAATTCCACATCTCTATCTCAAAAGACGAGTGAGATATAGTCAATTAACTGTTTCACATCCTGATAACGAATAGATTATTCTTAAGGTTTCGTATATGTGGACTAATCCACTTAAGAACGGGTCAAAGGTTCTTAAGTGGATTAGTCCATAACACCGAAACTTAAAAATCACTGATTCGTTATTAGGATGTCATAAAGTACATATGGTGAAAAGTTCGTCCTCGTACTCAAGATTATAAAGTCATAATTAGCGTTAATTAGGGTGTGGCTTAGTCCATGGACTAGAAACTTAAGAATTGACTTTTGCCATCATACAACCGTACTAAACATATTAAAACAAATATCAGCTCGCACTCGACCATTACCGATAAAATTAAATTTGGGGTCATTTTGGTGCATTGCCCCTGGGGGTTGTCCATATTTACCAAACTTAAGAATCACCTTTTTTGGGTCCCCATTCACAACCTATCCATTCCAGGCATCAACTCTTTCGTACTTAGCATTACTTATAAAAGTGGCTGGGCTCCCGAACTAAAGTAGCTGTCTGAATAAACAGAATGCGATAGTTGGCTGTGATTATAAGATATATGTGATACTCTGTTGGTCACACACACACACACACACACGCACACACACACGCACACACACACACACACACACATAACACACATACTGGTATGGGCACGGACACGCACTCACACATTAACGCTGGGATATTAACTAATTATAGATGAAAGTCTACACATATATGCATTTGTGTAGTGTCAAAGCATGGAGGGTAGAACGTATCCGAAATAACGATCGGCCTCGTTTCCCGTAGAAATTATATTCTAAACTTGGTACTTTCTAGAAAACACTGCTGTATTGTGCATCCCCTACCGTAGATTCAATACGCTTCGATATTTGAAGGAGAGCTTTCCCCGACTTAGAATAGAAAGTGTTATAAACGTGCATTTGACGAATCGCGGTCTACAATGCAGTGAGCATGTACACACGCAATGGCACATCGGACACGCAATATAATGATACATTATGGTAGAACCTATATATAGGAAAGGGCAACGGGTTATATAACAATTCTGGTGCCAAATGAAAGCACGAAAACAACCAGCAATTATCTTTGGTGTGTTTTCGTCGTCATATCTGTCGTAAAGAACGTATTTCTATCAGGATGCGATGACGCAAATCGTCTTAATAATTTCCGCAAATGACCGGAAATGAAGTCACCCCGCATCTTTCGTTCGTTGACTCATCAGACCTAAGATTGCGATAACCAATTCCAGTTGACAGTCATCGGTTTGAAGTTCATAGATTGGTATATGATATATCATCTCCGTGAGCCACACTTGGAATAGAGGCGGGACCTTCTGCTGATATTCCTTTCGCCGTCCCTGTATCTCTCCGTCTCCGGTTGGCATGCCCGTATAGCATATGCATTTCTTCAGATCACCATCACGTTCATCGGCCCGAGCCTCCAGCGCATCGTGAGAGGCTGATCAGTAATTAAGCCCATGCGAACGGAGGTAGCTCGCTTGGTTCGGGGGAGACATTATTATACGCGCAGCAGCCCAAAGCCTGTTGGAATAGCTGGCAAACACGCCCTGTGCCTTACAGCATTGTTAGTAAACTATTAAGAGTCTTTGACGACCTGAAGAATTCCGTGAGGTAAACGTTTGGATAAAGAGGTATTTATTTGTCCAGTAACCAGTGGCATCTCGTCTCTTGTTCATATCAGCACCACCTCTTTGGTTGTAAGTTTAGATTACTGTCTATTTTATGGGAAGGTTTTGTTCTGATACGAATTAAGCTAGTAAGCAATGCTTTTGATCAATTATGTGTGGTATTATTTCTATGTTTTGTTATTTCTCTCTCCAGATTGGACACCTACGCCAGGCGGACATTCATACAACTTTGATACATGTATTGACGAAAATCCGGATACCGATCTATTTGCAATATTGGAAACAGGATACCTTGGATACCATCACATAGTTCCAAGGCTACGACCATTTTTCTTGCTTTTATTTGAAATGAATTGCCACGAGCATGTGTACAGGTAATCGAATCTGAAAATTCGGAATCTCCAGAAACTCTGCAGTAGAAAGAAACCAACGAAAGTCAACCAAATCAAATAAAAACAAAACTAAAAATGACGGAGTTTACTACACAGTTCTCTGGGGCTTATGAAATTACTAACTCTACAATTATGGGAAAAGTGGACCACTCAATATATCTCCCGACGACCGTATCAACGATGAACACGACCAACGCTACACAGGATTTTAACAATTATAACTTACCGTGGTGGCAGCAGATGCTGTTCATCGTGATGTTCCTTGTCATACTGGTTGTTGCAGCTGGTGGTAATATCATTGTCATATGGATAGTGCTGGCACACAAACGAATGAGAACGGTGACAAACTACTTTCTTGTTAACTTGGCAGTCGCCGATGTGTTGATTTCCGTGTTGAACATGGTCTTCAATTTCGTGTATAACATCTATCAGGACTGGTGGTTTGGATTTTATTACTGCAGTTTCGCCATGTTCATATCACCGTGCTCAATATCCGTTAGTGTGTTGACATTCACAGCCATCGCAATCGACAGGTAAGCTATTTAATTGAATTTAATAACAATAATAATTTTTTTTGTTTTTGCGGGAATTGGATTTTTAAGTCGCTTTCAAGATTCTTTCACTTATATCACGACTTGTCAGTTTAGGGCAGGAGGAAACCCGCAACATC
>JAUTBT010044307.1:0-16754 GCA_032361225.1 Lepetodrilus schrolli | reverse complement strand
TTGCCACTCTACAGACATCGCATCCTATCAATATCGCGTCAGAAAGGTAACTTCGCGAACATTGATGCCGGGCCCCCCGGGGCGGGATTTGAACCTGAAACCTTTGGCTCTGAAGTCCATCTGTTCTACCACTGCACTACCACCCGACCCTGATGTTTAATTAAATATTGGTCTAATGCTGTAACCCAAAACATGAATAACGTTCGTCTCATGACAGAATGGGTTACTTAATAGATTATAGAATATGAAATATGCATGGGCAGATACAGGTGTATGCATGGGTGCATACCTTCCCCTCCTTTTTTCCCACTGACATTTAATTATGTTTTTGAAAAGTAATAATACAATGCAAGAATAAACACCTGACACAACCGTACTGGATTTGAAACATATAGGTCATGTGCCAGATATGGCCCTTGTGTATCCTCTCATAGATGTAGATTGTAAAAGAGTTCATTCACAGCTTTCTACGGAAAAATTCTGTATCCATCCCCAATATGTTCGTGCAATTTGCAACAAAAGTCTTTAATGTTAACTGTTTCAATGTGTGTCATAACATACAGATGCAGATAAATGGATAGCAGTTGACCCATTCTCACATTTACTGACTGGTGGGTTACATTTTAACATACCAAATTCCACACCATTTAACTCTCTCCATGCTGGAGGCAACCGAAGATGCCCTAAAGAGCAGTGCATGTGCCTAATCCAGCAGGGAGAGGGTTAAGCACACCTTCCAGCTGACTTTCAACAAATAGTTGATGCTTTCTGTTTGTTAACTCAAAACATACCTCTAAGGTCTGCCAGCGATTTGGAATAGCTGGACGATGCCTATCACAGCAGACGATTTTCCTCATGTCTTCCAAGGAGGGGTCTGGAGGGACCATGTCGTAGTACGGCATCTGGTACTCCTCAACGATACCTGTGTTCACAGAACTCAGAACATCAGTACAGAACAGAGAACATCAGTACAGAACAGAGAACATCAGTACAGAACAGAGAACAGAGTACAGAACATCACAATTATTTTACACTCAACCTAGGCACATACATAGGAGACACCATGAACA
Organism: Lepetodrilus schrolli; assembly: GCA_032361225.1. Lineage (NCBI taxonomy): Eukaryota > Metazoa > Mollusca > Gastropoda > Lepetellida > Lepetodrilidae > Lepetodrilus > Lepetodrilus schrolli. The sequence goes on along the minus strand of JAUTBT010044307.1, from coordinate 15,684 downwards.
GTAAATGCACTCCTAAAAATAATCCCTTTAAAAAAAATCAACAGTTAAAACTGTTTCCGAAAGCTGCAGAAAATTTGATCATTGCTTTTCACCTATCTAGTGGAACTGGCAAACAGCAGGTTTAAAAGGCATTATTCATCGAGGTATGTACACAGAACAAAAAAAAAGATGGGCCCCAATTAGAGCGACTTCCACAATCACTTTGCTCACATCACGGCTTGTCAGTTTATGACAAGAGTAAACCTGCAAGACACATAGAGTGTATTGTAGAAAAGTGATCTTTTTTTTAAAAATGTGGTTTAGAGCAGCTTTCAAGATTCTTTCACTAATATCATGGCTTGTCAATTTGGGGCAGGAGGAAACCCGCAACATCTGTAGTGCTGAATGTTGCAGTAAACCTGCACGCACCATCTGGTACTGACAAACCAAGGATGACAACTGCATTGCCACGGTACAGTCAGCGCATCCTATCAATATCACATCAGAAAGGTAACTTCCGCCAGGCTCCAGGCATGGGATTTGGACCTGGAACCTGGAACCATTGGCCCCAAAGTCCAACATTCTACCATTGTGTACCACCCGCGGCATGAGAGTGTACGAGAGAGGACAAGAGAGTACGAGAGTGTACGAGAGAGTACGAGAGTGTACGAGAGTGTACGAGAGAGTATGAGAGTGTACGAGAGAGTACGAGAGTGTATGAGAGTGACGAGAGTGTATGAGAGCGTATGAGAGTGTACGAGAGTGTATGAGAGTGTACGAGAGTGTACGAGAGTGTATGAGAGCGTATGAGAGCGTACGAGAGAGTACGAGAGTGTATGAGAGTGTATGAGAGTGTACCTACCACTAATTATGCACCGACGAGCAATTTCCCAGATGACCAGACCAAAGGAGTAAATGTCGGCGCGCTTGAAAGACTCGAAGTGGTTCATGTTGATGGACTCGTCAAGGGCTTCTGGGGCCATGTACCGCTTGGTTCCAACACGGTTGTTTGGAGCGATGTCCACCTGGTCCGTCTTGGAATCGTGACGCACGGCCAGTCCTGTGTAATCCAGACAGATTTTGTAGACAAGGGCAGACATGAAAGGTGTTCCATGCAAACGTTGGAATTTTCATACAAATCCTGAGTAACTGTACTAGTCCTATGAACAAAGACTGCACAAATCTGGTCATCGTTCCACAGAGCAATGTTAGCGTTACCAGAGTCGTAACTCCCATACGATGTTATGACTAACGTAGAGCTACAATTGTTCTGTGGAACGGTGGCCTGGATATTTCATCGCAAAACATTTCTGCTGTTGTATCTGATTACTGTGAACCAGTAATAAAATCTGAACAAATTTAAGAAGGTAACATAAAGCAAACCGTCAGATAGAAAATCAGTGAAAGTAATTACTGACCTAAATCTGCTATGCAGCAGGTACCGTTTGTCTTGACTAGAATATTTTTGCTCTTCAAATCTCTGTGTGCAATCGCTGGTTTACCTGTAAATGAAAAAAAAAGTTCGCAATTAAGGTCCACATTCTGACAACGAAATTAATTCTGATTCTGAGCATATTTTGATAATGGTACAATGATCAATTCTAGTTCATTGGTCATTCGTTCCAGTTCAGTGGAACTACCCTGAGTATATCCCAGAGAATATCGGCCATTGAAAGGACCCTGGATACATGGAATCCATAATACCAGGACTGAAGTGGAATAAGGTGAGCGTGTTTTGCATTTATTGTAACTTGGGATTCCGATGATGGACCACAAATTCTTTTTAGTGTTTAGGATGTTGATAATAGTGTAAAGGGAAGCTAAACTATGGACAGGTGTCTCCAGGATAATAGTCAGATTATTAAATCAGAGTAGACAAAAAAATATTTAAAGGAAAATAGAAAATTCAAATCATGTGCCCTTGCAAGAAATCCATCAGAGTAAGCGAAGGAAGTATTGTGAAACTTAATCCATAGAAATACATATGTATTCGTGAATAGCATGGATCTGCCACATCTGGGTCATACACATACTGTCCAATGTTTATTGTGATACATGTAGCCCCTACTGAGTTGTATGTGGAGAAGTATCACTGGTATGATCTGCCTAGGACGAGTATTCCTATAAAGGTGATCGTTGACGTAAGTAAAATGCTTACTATTAGAGGAACTGTGCGTATAGCACGTTAAAAACCTCTTAAGAATCACGATACTGTGACATGTGCATTTGAGCCCAATTGCCGAGAGAAATGATGGAAACCATAAATCATGTATTCTTAAGGTATCTATATAGCCAATCATATAATGTATCAGTATAATCCCATACATCAATATACTGCCATATAGAATGAGATTTGTATTTGTACATATGACAATGTATAGGGAGTACAACTGAGGGATACCAAGCGCAGGACGTTTTTGTCCGGACTACCGTATGGCAATGGGAATACAGTATTATTAACAGGCACCATACAATAGCCAATGTTTCTTTTAAATAAACAAAAGATACACGAGAATAGACATATGGGAAGCATTTTACGAAGCCTTACCTAACTTAAATACCGTAATAGCCAAATTTAAACTAAACAGGTTATAGATGTACCTAGGAAGTGATCCCTCTCAGGTCATGCCTTTGGTGAACATAATGCATTGACAACGCAAAACACACAGCAAGCTGCAACTACCCTGATGACAGGAGGTCAAGAAATGAGCCATTCCACAGATCCTGCCACTGACCTCATCGCCAAATGTGCAACTGAAGCTGGAGTGTACTGGTATTATTAGCTGAGTGAACACTGTCTGCTGGACTTGATGGACGTTGAAACATTTGTTGATACAATTGTTGACACATTTACAGACTGCTGATTGTGCTGTATGTTTATAATTCAGAGACTCTCGTGACCTATAGAGCATTGTGTATTGTTTTTAAATTGTCAAATTGTGTACATGGTGTGAACCAACAGTAGGGTGAGGACTGGAGACATTAATGTTATTCGAATGAAACATGACTCGAGAATATCGTGTGGCGAGTTTTACGCCTGCCGAATATGTAACTCTAAGTTGTGATCTGTCAGGGGTACAGACTAATTGTTTTTTGAATTGGGGTTTAGAGTCGCTTTCAAGATATATCACGACTTGTCAGTTTTAGGGCAGGAGGAAACCCACAACATCTGTAGCACTGAATGTTGCAGTACTGACAAGACCAAGGATGATAACTGCATTGCCGCTCTACAGACATCACAGTCTATCAATATTGCGTCAGAAAGGTAACTTTCGCGAACATTGATCCCGGGCCACCGGGGCGGGATTTGAACCTGGATCCTTTGGCTACGAAGTCCAATGTTCTACCACTATGCTACCACCCGACCAGGGGTACAGTTGAAGTGACGTTAAATTGATGTATGCACATATTATGTATTACTATTGTATTGTTTGTAATTCATGCGGGTGTACTGAGAACATTTTAAAAACACATTTAAGAGACGTATGATGCATTTGTTGCATAAATGATTGTTGTAGTATTAGTATTGTTATCTTACCTAACAACATTATTATAGTTTGTGGTCTGGTGTGCTTAGTGGTATTCGTTTTAAATAATTGGGCAATTATTTCAAATTACAAGGGGCCGCATGTAACACTGCGACTACCCTGCAAAGTTCCTTGACATCGACGACGGCATCCTTGGGTTCGCGACTTTGAACAACCTAGAGAGGCTTTATTGATAACACGGTCATAATGTTAGTTTCATTTTCAAGAGTAAAATCTTCATGATCAACATTATGTACGATGGATAGAATGAAATAAAGTATATTTTGTTAATTTGCAAAATGGGTCAAGAAGGCCCACCCAAGATTATGTCAGTTCCTGTCCTTCGTCCAGCAACAGGATACCATCGAAACCCTGCACGTCCAGTATGGAGCTGGGGGAAAACGTCCCTCGAAAAGAATGAAGTTCAGGGCGTTGGACAACAGACTACGACGGCTCCATGATCGCCTGATAGGAGGAGACATCCAACTCACGGAGTATTCTGACCTGTGTGGAGCTCTGCTCCACTTGTGAATTTGTTCCACTTGTGAATTTATTAATAAAGCATTCTTCGATCCTGAAAACAATACGCTTTTTTGTCTATTAAAAATGTTCAAGTAAGGTGTGACCAATTGACAAGGAGCGTTAAATCAATTAACTATGGGTGTTAACCATAGTGCAACCGTAGAAACGAAAATCCCGTTTTGTCGACATGCGAATGTGTGATCAACGGTGACTAACTATAAGTTGCAAGCTTGAAAACAGTTCAAAGAAATGGATGATTATATACGTCTTTATTTTACCGTTAAGGTACATTTTTATTGCTATTGCCGACACTACCCATTTGCAAAACACAAAGGACTGACATAACTTTCAACAAGATCAAGATAAGAGCCTTTCTCCTTCCATCGAGACCGACTCCGTGCTGGAGTAGTATAGCCCTGTAAGTTGTGTGTTAGTAATGGTGGCTTACAATCAATATATAGGTCATCACATAGTTGACCGTGAATCTAAAGTTGAGAGATGTGCATCACATGAATAAGTGAATTTTACATCCATTAAGAAAGGCATCATATTATATAATGATGTCTTATGACATGGCAGCTGTTCCCCTGTCACTGCAGCTGTTCCAATGTGCCACTAAATCTGTTCCCATCACAAGTCCCTGCACAAAGTCGGGTCGTCAGATCGGCCAGACTTGAGCGCGCACAGCTGCACCTGCTTACATCCGTGGTCACATGGACTGAGAGTCCCTCCTTTAGACCTGTGCCTGGAGTAGAGTAATCAATTCATCCATCCATCCATTCAGATGAGAGAGAGAGAGACAGAGAGAGAGACAGAGAGAGAGAGAGAGAGACAGACAGACAGACAGACAGACAGACAGGCGATCACCTTGATGAACAACACAATCAGCTCCACTATTGACAGTCCACGTGTCATGGACAATGGCGGGGATTGCTCATGTACGAAAAATGTAACAAAAGTGTTTTTGTGTTACATGATTCGTAATAAATGTATTCCGGAAAATATAACCAAAAACATATTGTTGCATCACACCTTACCTATAGAACGTCTTAAAAAGGTCATCATCATCTCGCATCCGGTATATCAGCCGATTCCAGTCGTCTGGAAAGGTCGAGGTCATCCCGTAATCTCTCTGTGAAGGTCAAGAGGTCATGCAGTATACACAATGTGAAGGTCAAGAGGTCATGCAGCACATATAATGAGGAGGTCAAGTGGTCACGTAGTACCCATGTGGAGGTCAAGATGTCATGCAGTATAATGAACGTGGAGGTCAAGAGGTCATGCAGTACACATAATGTGGAGGTCAAGAGATGCAGTACAAATAATGTGGAGGTCAAGAGGTCATGCAGTACGCAGAACGTGGAGGTGGGTGTCACGTGGGTGACAACATATTGAGTCTGAGCTGCTGCTTAAATATTATCTCAAATATTTTTTTCGTACGACATGAACCTTTAGAAAACATAAGTTAACCTAAATATGAACGACACTTGTATATCTTATTCCAATACGTAAGTCAGTGGTATCACAGTATTAAAATATAGTTCAACAAGGGCTTACCAAGGGAGAATACTCCCGCTCCCATTCCGGAATAGTCAAATTATTGTTCTTCCTGATGTCAAATATGAAGTCGGTATAGTCCAACACAGCCTAGGAGTGCAATCAGAATGTTAAATATGAAGTCGGTATAGTCGAACACAGCATAGGAGTGCAATCAGAATGTCAAAAAAGACGCAACCAAATTATATTGGATAATTGTTTGGAAAGAAAATACTGTAGTGTTTCGTATACTTTACGTCAATGTGAGGTTAAACATTAAACAAATGGAATACCACTATGTATTTGCAGTCTTCCATGATTCGTGACCGTCCAGCATTATGACCACAGTGAGTATATATCTCCCCGTTGTAAACACATATAACAATACGACTACATTGCTGGGCGCAGAATAAGCAGTGCATGTTGGATGGTTGTAGAAGTACGTGATATTGTGTAAATCTGTTGCCGTAGTTAGATGCATGGACTGATGAGGCCATGTCTTGTTCAGTGCCATGGTTACAATGAGAACAACGCGGGAGTACGTACAAACGAGCTGTTAGTGTAGAAGCCGTCCATGGTGTAGATCCTGAAGTTAGGGTTGTTACCCGCCTTTGATGTGACAGATCCTCCTATGTAGGCCACGTTGACGGGTCTAGTCAGGTTGTGGACGTCGTAGTAGACGCGGAACTCGTCTGTGTGAGTGTGGCCGTTAAACTGTCCCACTATTGTATTCTCGTATCTTCATGATAATAATAATAATGTAAGCATTTATATTGCGCCAAATCCACGGTCGAAAGCTTGCTCATAACGCTAAATTATTATCCCGGTCAATGAATCTGTGTGCCCTCCATTCCTTCTCAACTCCATGGGGAGTATGCAACCTAAGCTGCCGTTTAAGGCGCTACATGGTTATCATTCACATGTCCATCTCATCCTTCCGGGTACCCATTCTCTGCTGTGTGAACACAGGCATTTTAGAACTAAGCCACTTGCCTAAGGTGACACCACACGTTTTTCAGCCTGTGATTCAGTGTGGGGCAGGAACGAATTTTAGATACTCTAAGGTTCTCGTCACCCATGCACGAACCAGCCGAGCTCGAAAGTGCTTCGCTTTAACCTGAGCGATTAGCCGTGCAATGCACGCCACCATTATGTCAGCACATGTTTTGTCTTTCTGGTTTGTTTGTATGTAATTAACAGGGAAACTATCAACTAAATATGCTGGTTGGATATTCAATACAATCAGACCTTGTTAGCTATGCAATATACCATATAATAATAATCTAGAGTACATTAACCCTCTGTCCGCAATACACATATTAACCCTATACCTGCTGACGATCCTGTAGAAGTTCCAGCTCCATGCCTTTAGGCAGTCCGAGGGCAGATGCTGTAGGATGTGAACCTGGAACAAAGGAGCACCCAGGGTTGTCAAAGAATGCGTCACACTGGCCAAGAGTGGACACACTATCTCATAGTAATCTCAGTAAAGTCTGCCGACTACACTGGTCTCACTATAGTATGCCTGCCGTAGTCTGTACTAGTCTGCCTGCCGTAGTCTGTACTAGTCTGCCTGTCGTAGTCTGTACTAGTCTGCCTGCCGTAGTCTGTTCTAGTCTGCCTGCCGTAGTCTGTTCTAGTCTGCCTGGAGTAGTCTGTACTAGTCTGCCTGCCGTAGTCTGTACTAGTCTGCCTGCCGTAGTCTGTACTAGTCTGCCTGCCGTAGTATGTACTAGTCTGCCTGCCGTAGTCTGTACTAGTCTGCCTGCCGTAGTCTGTCTATAATAGTCTGCCTGCCGTACTCTGCATCTCCTCACTCACCTTCTCGCCTTTGTTCTCGGCCTGCTGTAGTTGTTGCGCTAACCACTCAAGCTCGCCGGCTGGGTCCGTGGTGTTGATAAACACCCACCAGTTCTGGTTGTAGCAGAACAAGTTGTTCAAAGAGATGATCCGGAAGCCAGGATATGGAGAAAATGAGTAAAAACCGCCCCTTAAATTGAAAAAGTCAGCAAAGGTATAATATTTATACATGTAGTCCTTCTTCATCAAATGTAGCCATGTAATGGATTTAATAAACTAATAATTTAATAATCAAGAACCGTAACTGAATCTTTTAAAGGATTTTTCAGTCTGTTCCTGCCTGTTTTCATCACATTTTGATTTACCCAACTATTTTATGGCGAAAGATGCTTTACCTCATTATCGTTGATTCCGTTTCCGGCGGAAGCCAACGACCCCAGTTGGCCGCCATGACAGCGTACATCCATGCCTGCGAGTTGTTTCCCTTTATGAAAGGAGGAGGGAAACTGAAAGTGTATATTAATTCTTTTTTAAATAAGGACGGGTACACAAATAACACAGTACAATGGCGTTAGATTATCTTTAATATTGCTGTGTCAACGGCTTTCTGGTTTTAAATTGAGCTTCGCTGTCCAATTTGGCGAATATTTTTAGATGTCGGATGTTTGTGTAATATGTAGGCCATTTGAATATTTTGGTCTAACATCGATCGTTGGCTATCTGACATCAGTGGTTACCATTGACTACCTCATAACATTGGCTACCTGACAACATTGGTTACCTGATATGCCTGACATCACTCATTGGTTACCTATTGCATGGAGCACTATCGTGGTTTCCCGCTGTGAAATAGACTGGCTTAAAGGGAAGATACTTCTGGAAGAGAGATACCAGTCTTTCTAGGGCCTGGATCTGTTCCGGTCTTGTCTGGTTCCATACGTCGTGTGCGGTAATGTCACCCGTAAAGATGACGTAATCGAACTGAAATCAATAGTTACCAAAGAGAATAGTAATCAAGCATACACACTATGAAAGTCTTTGAGGCAGCCATGTATAGTGTTGAGGTGCTCACCTGGTCATGTATAGTGTTGAGGTGCTCACCTGGTCATGTATAGCGTTGAGGTGCTCACCTGGTCATGTATAATGTTGAGGTGCTCACCTGGTCATGTATAGCATTGAGGTGCTTACCTGGTCATGTATAGCGTTGAGGTGCTCACCTGGTCATGTATAACATTGAGGTGCTCACCTGGTCCTGTATAGCATTGAGGTGCTCACCTGGTCCTGTATAGTGTGGAGGTGCTCACCTGGTCATGTATAGCGTTGAGGTGCTCACCTGGTCCTGTATAGTGTTGAGGTGCTCACCTGGTCCTGTATAGCGTTGAGGTGCTCACCTGGTCATGTATAGTGTTGAGGTGCTCACCTGGTCATGTATAGTGTTGAGGTGTTGGAACAGATTGTGGGTGAGGTCCAGGGAGATGTCGCAGACCCTCAGATCCCCCCATCGCCCTGCTCCTGGCACTCCCGGGTCTGGAGGGGGGGGGGTAGCCAGGAAGTAATTAGTAAATGTGTTTAACCAGTATCTCTGAAGATCTGCTTACTGTGGGAACATAGCCAGCCATACCTATTTACTATGGAAAGTCTTTCGATGTGAGTAATTAGAATACGCAATCTATCTAATTGAAAGACGTATAGTAACGATTATCTGTATGCTTATATCCTCTGATCTTTGAATCAAAGCTAAAAGGCACTTCACTGCTCGTAGAGCGGCGTTTAGAACTGTACACCAAGGATGTAATAGTCTCCTAAAGAGAAGTGAGTTTAATCATAAATCGATCTATTTATTAATACTGTAGAGATGAATAGAGTGTGATATCGACTTTTATTCAATATACGTCGTGGATATCTACTGTGTAATAACGATTCGACAATCAACAGTGTTGATTACGTCTTTTTGTGTTTCTCGTGCTGAGGTGAAATGTACACGTTTTTGACTGCTAGTTTTACCTGACTGGCCACAGTCCACATGCACCAAACTTTTGAAATTTCTTACTCACTTGAAATTATTTGCAATGATGTACATTTACATGCTTTTGCTACCCATTACATTATTTTCATTGTAAAAATTAAGTAGCACCACGTATTATCTTCTAAATGGCATACTCAAAGCATGTATTTGCCGTCGGAATATACGTACAAGAAGTGTACACCTTGATGAATACGCAACAGCTGATTAGGGTCTAGATAAAGCTGTTTGTCGGCAGTTTTCAATGGTATATTACATTAAAATGATTATATTGAAATCGTGAAATTAATGTTCAAAGATACTCGCTGAAACTCGGAATTGTCAACATTAATTTCACTCGGGACATACTTTCCGTATTCACTCATATCTCGTTGGTTAATCTTTAAATAACATCTAGAGAAAACATTTTACAGTGGCGTCCTTTTAATTACCTGGGGGTCCGTCGTTGCTACGGCAACAGAGAGGTTCTCCACAGAGGGCGTTGCTGCCGACGTCGTACATGAGGTCAATGTGGATATCTGTCAGCTGGAGGAAGCGGACCTTGGGTGACGACGGCTGCAGGAAGACAACGTGTGGACAAACTGTGCGTAAATGGGCCCCGATCCGTAGAACCGTCGTAGCACCTATTGCAGTATAGGAGTTACGACTTTCGTAGCACTACGATCCCTCTGCGGAACGGGGGCCAGGTGTAATACAATGCGTACATACCGAAGTAATATATCTGTAGGCAACGAATTTATCTCATATAACTTTAACACTTACGTAGGAATCTATGAGATATTACGACTGTAAGACGAATGAAGGTAGCCTACCAGTGGTAGTGTGTGAGGGATTACTGGAGGTTTGGGGATATCCGGCAGCGTAACGTTCCACATCTCAGTTGGTAGATACGGTGTAGAGCAGGGCGGTCCGATCACAAGTCCGCACAGCTGATCCGGGCTGATGACCATCTGCTCTATCGTGATTAACGCCATCTCCTGGAACAAACCGGAAGTGAGAACCTCCGCGACATGATGCTTGATAGAGTCAAATACAGTCATACCACACATGGCATAGTCAAATACAGTCATACCACACATGGCATAGTCAAATACAGTCATACCACACATGGCATAGTCAAATAGTCATACCACACATGGCATGACACTTGATAGTGGAATACAACCGTAGCTAACTATTGTTTCTCTCAATATTCCTGTTGAAGTGGGAGCGTAAATACATAATGATACACCAGTTGGAAAGTAGAACGAACTCTTGTAGAAACCTACATATTGATTATGTATATATATTATACCAAGCAAGATGTTACGATGACCGTATCATTATTATTATTCTCTCTCTCTCTCTCTCTCTCTCTCTCTCTCATGTTGTACCTTGTATTCTTGTATGACGTACTGACATATTCTCTTATCTTGGATTTTAGCTTCAATGCAGATATCAGTGATGACTTTCACAATCTCATCCTTGTCTTGTTTTTCCTGTAACATGTCGTATATGGTTCCTGCCATTACTTTACACAAGAAGCACATGTCGAGAGTGGCTGGATGTGAGCCAGCTGTGTCCACAGGACTAGATGTAGCCCCATCATACCTATACCTCGTCACAAGCTTCACTTTCTGTTGAACAGTGTCAGTGTTCCAATCCACAGAATGTTCGGCAAACCTGACGGTATTGGTAGAAGGGGGGCCTGCCCTGACTACACACTGTGTCCACATCGCCAGTACCACTAGGTACACACAGAGTGGAGACATGGCTAGAACTGGACTCAGTAGCCTCCACTAACTGTTCTGTTCTGTTCTGACTATCTCTAAGTATGTGACCACTGTCGCTGAGAGCATAGCTCAGAGTAATCAGTGCATATGTTGTTGTATATCTGTATAGGCTCTGAAGAGGGTGATAACACGTCACGTGCTTGTTTTCGATGACATTTTAACTTAGTGATGTTGTTAGTTACGATAATTGATCAGGTCAGCCTCAAGTATTGTAGAAATGTCCTCAGCAACAGATGTATACGTTATTCACCACACCAACATATCTTTATTTATCATATTAAATAACAACGGATCTTTTTCTTCATATCTGACGGATGCGGCAATGCTGTGGTCGTCAATGAAGCTAGATGATGCTGGAAGACATACGTTCTGGATATTCTGGACGTATACTGAAAATGTGAAAGCCATGAACTGCCCATCTATATCTTTATGTTAGACTTTCAAATTCATATTCAGTGGTCTCATTGTTTGAGTAGGCGAAAGCAACAGTATAATAGGTGCCAGAGTAAGGCGAGCATTCTCGTCATATTACCATTAAATCTAGACTGGTGTCATTCTGGGCCAAAACAATTGTCACAATAAATGGGCATCTCTTTTGTATAACACAATGTATAATATGTTTATCAATGATGCAAGTTTAAGCCAATAGAAAGTGTAAAATCTATTGGCTATTATATCACAGTGTGTACCAAGAGTATAACGGCTAAACCGTAACATAAAGCTAATAGTAATGTTAATTGACCAATTCAAGCAAACTTGGCGAACTAATGAATGTGAAACATATGCTCGGTTTAAAACTACTTCATCATGAGAACCTTACTTCCCAAATTTAACTTACAATCTGGATTACGAAACTTAGAACATCTAGCAATATAGGTTACCAATAGAAACAGACAGGTGGTTAAATATACCTTAAGTAGGTAGAATCTTCACCATATTTCACTTGTTGGTGACGAATGTCATTTCTTGCTAAAATGTACACTTCTATCAAATTTACGAGAATAAATATTCCCAAATTACTTCTGTAATAACCCTACTATTGAAAACATGGTATAACTACTAAACACTCACTATTCTCGTTACTATTTTAATTGTATAAGGGCTGTCGTTACTTGAACTTGTGCTATTTGTACAATTATGTATATATGCATACTGTTTGTTCTACATATATGGTTTCATATCCTCCTGTCAAGTGGTGATTGACCAAAACATCCTACTGTCAAGTGGTGATTGACCAGAACATATAATTGACCAGTGGAAAACAGCAAGAACACGTTTACTAACAAACAAGATTGTTCCTACTACATTTAATCCCAAGGTATTACAGCAAGAACACGTGTTCCTACTACATTTAATCCCAAGGTATTACAGCAAGAACACGTGTTCCTCCTACATTTAATCCCAAGGTATTACAGCAAGAACACGTGTTCCTACTACATTTATTCCCAAGGTTTTACAGCACGCGACATTGATTACAGGTCATCACATATATGTTTGTCATGTGATCTTGCTGTTTTATGTTCACACAGAATCTTGGTGGCACATGATCCCGTACATGGGTTGCCCTTCATCCTGTAGAGATGCCTGAAACAACCAATGTTACATGAACATATTTCATTTGGAGCCATAAAACTAGGTAACCTTCCCGAGCATTGCGTTACCCTATAGTCCAGCTGCTAAAAGTCAGTTTACCATCAATGTGTAGAATTTGTTTTCATAGCAGCCTAAACTATCATTCAGACAGATCGTGACTATATGGAATATGAAATATGGAACCATATAACACATTAATTGTCAGTATTCTTGGGAAATGGCTACTAGATTTTGATAAACATCTGATTTCGTCTGGGGGGACACCTTTCCATTAAGCAAGCTGGACTACTATACATGTGTAATATAATACGTGTGAACTATACAATACAACAAAGCCATTACATACGTGTAGAACTGCCGGAAGAGTGTGCTGTCCTCCTTCATCCTGTAGATGAGCTGACTCCAGTCCAGTTAGAGGCCAGTCAGGTTGTAGGCACTCTGTGAACAGACAAAACAGTACGTGTACAGTAGTTGTCACTTCCCGGTACAGTATCAGTGTGACTGTACTAAGCGGGCTGAGATTCATATTCATAGCTGGACTGGTATACACTGGTATACGACTGTTATTCACTGGTAAATTACTGGTATACACGGGTTTGGACGTAATACACAAAATCAACTAATTTGACCTGAAGAATTTCACAAATGGTGAGTACAGTCGTATTTCATGTCTACCACCTGTCAGTCTACCTTGGTCGAGTACTCGAACTCCCACTTGACTGTCATTCTTACCTTGGCCGAGTACTCGAACTCCCACATCGGGTCTGTCTGCATCTTGTTTGCCTTCTTTATATCCGCGTAGTACGTGGCGTAATCCAGCACAGCCTAAAGGCAGTGGATTAACAGAACTGTGCTCATTTATAAGCAAAATCATGGTCTCTTCCTGCTATCATTCCCTCATTCGACATGCCTCACTATTAGTATCGAACAGTAGTATAATATGCACTGTGGAAATAAACCAATCAATTTGAGCTATCTTCGGATCATTGTTTTACTTAATATCAGATATTTGTATTAGATGTAGACAATAATAATATTGCTGTAAATTACACACATTTATACTTTCATAAATTATCTACAGATCATTCTATACGAATCATATTATATACGGTAGAGCAGCATACAGCGAGCAATGTCCGCAGTTATCATCTATAGTAACATCTATAGTAACATATATAGTAACATCTCTGCAAGACCTACAGCACCATCTGAATCTCACCCACGAGCTGCCGGTGTAGTTGCCGTCCACGGTGTATAGCCTGTAGCTAGGGTTGAGGTCGCCCCTAGTGGTCACGCTGCCCATGACGTAGGCAATGTTGGTGGGGCGGGTGAAGTTTACGTCATCATAGAACACTTCGTACTGATCTTTGTGAGTATGGCCAAAGAACTGAGCAGCTATTGTGCTCTCATATCTAGGAAACAGACACTGAATTGACTCGTCCAAATGGCTGGTAGTCATCTCAACGTACAGAGACTAGCATCAGTAGGACACAAGTTCCACACTCGAGGGTCCAGATTCAAACTGTTATTTTGAAGGAAAGGTTACCAAGAGATTATAGGTTCCATATTCGATATTAAACGTTGTCGATGTATTAGGACTGATAAATATGCTTTCCCTAAAAGCTGCTAACCTTCTGTTGTTGTTTATAAACCATGTATACACCAATATATCTCCCGAACATCCAGCTATAAGCTGTTACACTGCACCTTTTACCTATTGACAATCTTGTAGTAGTTCCAGCTGCCCATGATGCTTCAAACAGTTGCTCTTGCCTGGTGGGATATGAGATAAGATGTAGACCTGAAACATAGAGACGGCATATCGTGTAGACCTGAAACGTAGAGGTGGCATTTAATTACATCTCAAACGTATAGAGCAACGTTAATGTCATCGTGCTGGACTGACAGTCAGTCGGCAGATACTTAGTCATGATAGATACTGACTACCACGCTCACCTTCCTGCTTCTATAGGACGTACCACAGAGCTGGTCAACATTTCCAACCGTAGTCACGTCGTCAGTATCCAGACCCTACACCTTCGTTTTACATCCTCCCTCTGCTACATAGAATGCGACACAGGCTGCCCTCCCTCTGCTACACAGTTTACCACAGGCGTAACAAAGATGTCCTGATACGTATCTATAGAAAAAAATACACAATATCTAGTGTTGTCTTGAGAAATTCGAACTGTAGGTAATATTAAATGCGATTTCTTAGCATCCGTAAAGATATTGACAGCTTTTATCACCGGAATCTTTTTAATTTAACCGTAATGAAAAGTGATTTACTGGCATCTGCAGAAATACATCTATGTTACCTACTGGGGTCTTGAGGCATGCTTCTAGAAATTATGAAATACAGGCATAAAGAGAGGCGATTTTCTTGCATTAACGGATGTTTCATGACTTTATTAAGTGTAGGCATAATGACTTGTGATTTCATGATGTATGCATAACGTGCCATCTTTTTGCATTGAAGTTTAGTCAAATAATCAAAAGAAAATCAAATTCCATTCCTGTGATTGGGGTCTGGAGGATTGATCCTGGAAATTGTGAACACTATACAGACTAGATGATGCAAGAGAGAAATTGTCATTTTTGCACTGATTAGGTCCTATATTATTCACTTCTAAATAATCTAATTATATATGTTTTTAAAATTAGTAATCAATATCGTTAAAATACTAGAATAATGGTAGAATTGATAGTTCTTTTATTCATTTGCGCAAGTTAAAAATATGCGCGAGCACAGCAAACGAAACCAACCCTTTATCAGCTAGTTAGAATTAGGTTAGAATACTAAATTAGTATTTAATGGATATTGACTGGGCACATGTGTGTCTTATTAGTTATTATTCAGTGTGTGTGTGTGTGTGTGTGTGTGTGTGTGTGTGTGTGTGTGTGTGTGTGTGTGTGTGTGTGTGTGTGTGTG
>JAUTBT010044296.1:0-16754 GCA_032361225.1 Lepetodrilus schrolli | reverse complement strand
CGGATGTTGCGGGTTTCCTCCTGCCCTAAACTGACAAGTTGTGATATAAGTGAAAGAATCTTGAAAGCGACTTAAAATCCCAATCAAAACAAAACAAAACAAAACAAACTACAAGGTCAAATCATGTAATTAATGTAGCGGTACATAATGCTACTTAATGTTATATAGCCCCATTGTAGTCGTCACAGTAGGGTGAAAGATTCCTGCTGCAGCGTTAAGTAACAAATCAATGTCTCCATTAAATTTAACCCTTGCCCTGCTGAATTAATCATATTAATTGCATCATGAGGCATTTGTGATTGTCTCCAGCTTGGAAAAGGTTAAGTTTTAATTGATGTGGCTTTAAATAGTGATCAATATTTACATAGAAAAAATAAATTGATAACAGAGTTAGAAGTTAGATTATTGATTTAGGTATTTGGTGACGGAGCTGTCTGAGGTAGACTACTGTGATATATGATGATGTTTCCTGTTCACAGTTGATGAAGGAGTGGCAGGCAGCTCGAGAACATGTTGCTGAGCTGAAGAAGAACGACCCCAAGAGTGCGAGAACACTCAGCCATGAGATCACTGAGGTGAGAGTTCATGTAGATGGTTCAAAAGGAATTTTCAAAATTATTAGAAAAAGATATTTCATTTCCGACTATCCTATAATCCTTGAAAAATTCAAAATTGACCTCCAGGGGATGGATGTGACGCACTGATGGACTTATTTCACAAGAATTTTAATTTTCTTTTTAACGTTTTCTTTCATCAATCTGTTTATCATTTCCATCATTCTTGGTTGGTTGGTTGGTTGGTTGATGTGGGGTTTAAAGTCACTTTCAAGATTTGTTCACTCACATCATGGCTTGCACTGCTTGTACTATTCTGGATTTACACCAGTTTTTATAGTGCTAGCTTACTTGGAGGTATATCATGCTGCAGATAGAACATGAATACCCCATTCAGACACGGTATACTGACTCCGAGCCGATCAGTCCTTGGTTTACCCCTTTAATGCTGAGCGACAAGCAGGGGAACAACAAGTACAATCTTTTAACATCTTTTGGTATGACGCGACCGGGGATCGAAACCCGCGACCTTCCGCACTCCAGCCCGACTCTCTAACCATTACACCACGCAGCTGGCTCCATCATTCTATTGGATCTTAATGTGGTTTTAAAAGTATTTTCACTCATTAACTTCAATTTTTGTTTTTCCTGAAGCACAAAATCTGCATATTTCACTCTCTCTAAGCAAATGACCTCTAAAGATTTGTATCTTGCCTTCATGACAAATTGTTTGATCTGATTGGTTCATATGATATTGATAATAACCGGCATCACCCACTGAGAGGAAAGGAAATATCTCGGTGGGAGAATAAAACCCCATATACACTGTGATGTGTTAATGCAGTGTTGCGTGCCGCACGCTTTTTATGAAAGTCGCCCCTCCTGTGACTTTTCCCTGTTTGGCTATCAAGACTATATTTACCATAAATACTGGATTACATTTTCAATAAATGTGTTCATTCTTTTTCTATCGGATTGAAACATCTCGGCAAGAAACATTTGTTGTAGCAGTATCACTATCACTCTGAGAAAATGTGTTTTTATAAAAATAATAATACTACTACTAATAATAATAATAATAAGTAGAGGATCTCACATTTGTGGTCATATATTACTGAATTTATTAAATGAGTTGGCAAAACTGATATCATTTTTGCCAATGAGTTAATTCAGTAATATATGAACACGAATGTGAGATTCTTTTTATCACATAGCTGCAGAAACTATTGTAATATAGATTTTTCAATCATAAACACTATTTAGGCAAATATCTGGGTTAAAGCATGCAGACAAAATATAGTAAATGTGTAAATATTAATAAATGTGTTTTCATATTTAATTGAAGAAATCTTTTAACATTATAAGAGGTCTAAAAGAGGTCCAAAAAGACATTGATGTCGCGTATGAATACAATTATAAAAATCTGTTGTGTTATTGGACTAGTGAAAATATTTATATTTATGGCATTCGTTTATTGCATTCACAAACTCCTATGTTATTTGATAAAAACATTTATATGGCGCAAATATACAGAGTAACTGCTCAAATACGTTTTAGGAAAACAAGGACCATCCATTAAAGAAGTGAGTTTTTCGTTTATGAGTCATGGAGGACATGCACCCATTGTGGCCCCACCTGGCACATTTGTTGACATTTTCTCGGATGGCCGAGACCAAAAAAAGTCGACGTTGAGCCCTGGTTTGCTAAAGTATTCTCGCGGCACATTGCAGAGGTTCCAGCGACTGTACCGGGAGTTTGACCAGGAAGATCAGGCGGAGAGGAAGCAGATCATAGCCCTGCACCAGCAGCACATCCAGGGAGACCTCAACAAGCGCAAGCGTGTCGCCATGGAGAAGTACATGAACGCTCTCCAGCAGAGGGATGTGAGTATGCCGTGAGACTTACGATTGGACGCATTGAATTTTAGAATTAATTTAATTTAAATTTTTTAAAATTAAAAATAATAATTTATTGGAAATTATGACAGTAAGTCTACAAAGAAGACTTTAGATTGCATGCATATCTATGATGAATTATTGTATGTTTTTGTGTGAGGCTCAACAAATTATATGTTTGCTTACTACTATTACATGGATTGTGAAAAATAGGATAGTTAGGTAGCATTATTACTATTTTATTTTTTTTGCAAGAGTTTACATCAGAAAATCAGTATAGGCACATGTCTTACTCTGAATTCCAATTGCTCCGAGTTCCCACAGGTCCGTTGCTCCGAGTACCCACAGATCTGTTTCTATGAGTACCTACCGGTCTCATGGTCCTTGCACACCAGAGTGGAAATTCACGGCTACAAACTCGACGATTTACATTCTGAGATAGAACCTTATGATTTATCTATATGCTTGCACACTAAAAGCGAAATTTTCAATGAGAAATATCGATGGAATCGGTTCCTATGTATTTGTTGTCACTGCTGATTGTCGTGGCGATTAATCGCTTGCCTTTACTCTGAATTCCTATTGCTCCACGTTCCCACAATCAATTGCTCCAAGTTCCCACAGGTCCATTGCTCCAAGTTCCCACAATCCATTGCTCCGAGTTCCCACAGGTCCATTGCTCCGAGTTCCCACGGGTCTGTTTCTCTGTCACCAGGCCCACAAGGTGCTGAAGTACCTGCGCGCCTACTACAGAGCGGAGGAGAAGGACAAGATGCACACAGTGAACCACTATCAGCACGTTAAGTACACGGAGCCCGCCGAGCTGCCACGCATCCGCCCCCACTACCGCGAACACATCAAGCTCATCGACCAGCGCCTCAACCAGAGTCTACAAATGCTGGGACGCTACCCCGAGATCATGGCTAAGGTCAAGCCCGAGATTGGTACGTCCAAGTTTATTATGATAGTAATGATAAATAAATTTACATTATATCAGGCTAGTAGCCGCTCACTGATGCTATATAGTCCAAGGTATGCTAGTTTAAAGAAGAAAGTAGCAGATTTAAATGATTATGGTAAATAGTTCCAGAGTTCTGGCTCTGATTTCTCGAAACAACATTTTGCTCAGCTGAGATTTCTCCCATTGACTCAGTGCTGTAGCTTGAGTAAAATCTCAGCTGGGTAGCACAGTGGTAGAACATTGGCCGTCAGAGCCAAAGGTTCCAGGTATCAATGGTCTGTCAGTACCAGCAGGTGCTCGCAGGTTTACTGCAACATTCAGCACTACGGATGCTGAGGGTTTCTTCTTGCCCTAAACTGATAAGCCATGATGTAAGTGAAAGACTCTTGAAAGTGGCTATAAACCCCAATTTCTACATAAGTATATTGGGCAACAAGCTACATTTTCCACATGTCCCACTGGTTTTCAATTTTATATTTTTTTCTCCACATATTAAAAATCATGAGGTAAAAAATACATACTTTGTAGACAAATCAAATGTACAGTTGGTTGATACATTTCATGGTCAAAAATATTTTTACATGACAGTATGTACATTTGATTTGTCTTCACACGTATATTGGGTAACCAGCTACATTTTATATATATATATATTTTTCATATTTATGGCTATATAGCTTTATTGGTACCAGTACTCGTGGAAGGTTACTTTGACCATGTTCAATGATTAGAGTTATCCCCCTTAGTCTAATATACTATAGAAAATTGAGATATTACAGTACATTACCAACTGATTATTCGGGTTTTACTGGAAATGTAAACTGCAATGGAATTTTACCTATCCTACAGCGGTGAAAAGATATCTGGAGATACAAACGTTATTATATATATGCTTACTGCATGCACTTTGTATTTGTAATTCCAATTCGGTCCAAAACGACAACTTAATCTGTGATTGTATGCCATTAACCATTGTAATGTATTGTAATGTATTGTAATGTATCTGCTTGCAGAAAAGTTCGCCCTGCGTTACAAGGCCGTTGATGCAAGTGCCCACAATGTAATCCTCAACGACCACGATGAAGTGATGGCAGCAGGTAGGAGACATTCATAAAAACTGATATCACCAGATTACGATCATCACTAATGTCAGTCCACAGTCTCCTGAGATCATCACTAATGTCGTCCACAGTCTTGTCAGATCTTCACTAATGTCAATCCCCAATCTCATGAGATCATCACTAATGTCAGTCCACAGTCTTGTGAGATAATCACTAATGTCAGTCCACAGTCTTGTGATATCATCACTAATTCAGTCCACACTCTCCTGAGATCACTAATGTCAATCCACAGTCTTGAGAAATCATCACTAATGTTGATCCACAGTCTCCTGAGATCATCACTAATGTCATTCCACAGTCTCATGAGATCATCACTAATGTTGATCCACAGTCTCGTGAAATTTATTCAATGTCCACAGTTTTACTAAGGACCATACGTGTTCAAGACATTAAAATATGACATGTCTAAATTTATAAACCTGTAATATGCATAGAAAGTGGTGTTATTAATGCTATCTGTCATGTTTGTTTTCATTCATGTCAGTATGTCATATGTTAAATGTTAATTTAAATGTATAATGGAGATTTTTACAGCAAAACGATATAATAAAATAAAGATTACAGCAAAATGGAAAATATATATATTTTTTTTAAAGAATCTGAAGAGGACAACACTGAGAGCCGAGTGCCTGCGAACTACGACCCAGAAACTCACGAGGATGAGCATGCATACGAACACGACGATCACTTCGTGGCCCATGTTGTCAACAATGGAATGCAGGTGGATGACCGGGTGAGTTGAGAAGTCTGCAACAACCATGGCAACGATATGTGCATTTATTTATTTTATTTATATATTTTTATTTTTGACGAAATGTGCAGTTTATTCAATAAGCCATCTCAGAGTTTCAAAGATGCACAGCCTGTCAAAGGTGAAAGCATATGAAAACAACTGTCTGAGGCATTTGTTACTACTACTTTAAAGTATTCTGGTTGTGATAAGTATTGTAATAGCAGTATACTATATACTACATGTGCTTTCACCGTTGACACGCTCATGCGTATTCTGCACGTAATCAAAACTCTGAGCTGGCCTATTAATTGAGGGAAATTGTGGTTTTGTTATGAACCGACACCAAGGTGTTGTCAAGCGTAGCAGTATAGCCACCTGATCATCATTCTTGGCTGAAATATCGCCGCAAGTGAAGTTGAATAATGGTTTAATCATCCAGTCATTTAGCCTGTGACATTACGACTTTAATGCCACACATGATTGAAATAATGCCACAAATGACGTTAAACGATCTCACTTACTATTGCATAACATTTCTTCGTTTAATGTAAGGTTTCTTCTGCTAGGTTATCTGTATTTTGAATGTGAATTTTCAAATGAATTGTTTCTGAAATAGACATATGGGATAATGTCGGTACCAAATGATTTCTTGAAATTTGAGGAACAAAAAGTATATGCATGTTATTACAGTTAAGGGGAGGTAAGTGCTTCAGTTTGGAAAGTATGTGGAGTGGGGGTTGGTGTGCTGATGTAAACCTACTTGTTCTGGATTGCTGTCAGTTCTCGACAATTCTCCGTTCTCTTCTCAGTCCATCCAAGAAGTGAAGATTCACGGAGTCACAAACCAAGTAGGGAGCACGTTTGGCATCGCCATCGGGAGCGTCGCCGTCTTCGTCATCATCGTCGTCGCCATCGTCATGCTGAGGAGGAGGAACCACCGGCAACCTGTCACCCATGGTTACGTAGAAGTGGATCCCGCTGCATCGCCAGAGGAACGTCACGTGGCCAATATGCAAATGAATGGATATGAAAATCCCACGTACAAATACTT
This sequence comes from Lepetodrilus schrolli, assembly GCA_032361225.1. Taxonomy (NCBI): domain Eukaryota; kingdom Metazoa; phylum Mollusca; class Gastropoda; order Lepetellida; family Lepetodrilidae; genus Lepetodrilus; species Lepetodrilus schrolli. The sequence continues at coordinate 10,439 of JAUTBT010044296.1, read as the reverse complement.
TGAAATGTCGCCGCCAGCGAAATGAGAAGAAAAGATAAATTTGGCGATTCAAAATTTTGCTTTGGTTCGAGTGGTGGCTTCTTCAAACCTGTGACCGTGTTTCAAAGCAGCATGCTAGTAATTTTACGTAGCCAAGCCCGAGTATTCTTCGACATTCCTGATTTGAAAAAAAATAAAAGCGTGTCGGGCCACCACCAGATTATGTGCTTGACAGAAAACAAAGTTCCGAGTCGTGTTGTGCAACAAACAATTTTTTAAAGTTGTAGAGTTTTAATCCACCTAAAATTTAGGTACCTCGTGTTCATCTTGAATTTTAATTTAACCTTTTTTGTTTCACTTGATTCAGCAATTCACTGGTTGTTTAACTTGTTAAAACTGTTTATATTTACTTTTTATCGCCATGTCGATAACTACACTAATGATATGATTATTCAGCTTGAACAATATTTGTACCCTCCCAAGATATGTGCATGTTTGTATGGTGATTAACTTGTATCAAATTTTAATGTTTCGTTTACCCATACGATTTCATTTTAAGCTATTATAGGCTCAGAATCCAGTTAGCATTTATAGATGATTGTGATATTATATATATATATACATACTTGTATGATTTTCTTAACACGGTAACTACGTATGTTAGTCTTGTTTATTGTGTGTGTATTGTCTTGTGTGCATACCGTATTTCTGAGCGGCATGCTTCGATATTGCTTCGATAGCCGTGGTGATGTTTAACCCCTAAGATGTATTAATAGTTGTAACGTAATATGGATTTTGATATTGAACAAGATGTGTGCGTCTTTGCTTTTTCGTGAACCATCTCCTCTTGGTTTACTAGTTTTTCCACAGGATGTAGAGGTTGCATTGTTATAATTATTGTGAATGTTATTGGATCACACTGTAGTTAAACAAGCCCTGACCAGGACCCTGGCTTTAAATTCCGGAAAGTACCAAAATAAGTTTTCTTTAAATAAAATAAATTAACCCTTTGGGGATTTTGAGGACCGAGAAAATAATAAGTAAAATATTGCAGTAAAATTACAATCTTGCTTTCTTGATAGCAGAGGTGCTAATAGTAAATACCCCAGTTGTACAATTTTCAAGAGAAGAAGCAATTCAAAAATTAATTGTATTTACTATGTCGGTTTAAAGATTATTTACTTGTTTGCAAGTGGTCACGGGTGCTTTAATTAATAGTAGAAGCTGTACAGTGTGTGATTTGTGCACTACTTAGATTAGGTCACGTATTTCTGGCGGAGATCCAGATTTAGGCAGAATCCCCCATCTATAATGTCCATGGACGTGTGTCTATGTTTGTAAAATATTTCGCAAATCGTATTGTAAGACTCAGCTATCAGTGTATGATTAAGCAGATTCCAATGTTTGGAGATAAAATTACATCAACTAACTTTGAAAGAGAATAATTGATGATTTTTTTTGTTCCATTGTCCGCTAATTACACTGGATGTTGGGTCTGTCCCTTTAAATTCATGACTGCTGCATATAAATAATTATTCATCGATATCTCACATTTATCTTCACATTATCTTGTTCACGTACACAAATCTGTGAGCTATACCGCTATACCTATATTTTTTCAGTAAGGGCATTTCCTGTTTCTTTTTATTTTCATGTGCAATGTTAGAAGTGCTAAATATGTAAGTAATATCTAGTTTAAATGCTAAAACCAAAGTATGCAAATTTAATAATTTTTCAAGCAAAACCCGTCTATTTCAAATCTTCAGAAAAATTTAATCAAATTATTTTTACTGTCATATCAAAAATAATGGAAATGGTGTCACCATGATTACCAACCCAATACTGAGGTGACAAATGTGAAATTGATAAGACACAATCATCAGTATGTATTGGTTGATAGCTGTGGTTGATTTCATTCTGTCGCCTTGGCGACGACTACATTAATTAATACTAAATTTTAGGATTGTTTCGTCTTTGGGGGCATACTTGTTAATATTAGTAGCTCAGACTATTTAATTCATGTTAGCATACCACAGGCTAAATAACTGTAAAGTAAAAAAGGTGTTTGGTTATATATTTTAACTTTTACGATACTTTCATTTATATAATAACTTTTACATATAAATATTTGATAAAATGTGGACATATGCATTGCCAGTAAGTTTTTATTTAAACTTTTTTGTTAACATTCAAAACTCAAATTTAAATATTAAAAATATTTTATATTATTTAAATTTGTATATTAAAAAGATATTTTATATTCCTTTAGTATGTACAATTTATGGCAAATTTAGGGTTTTCTATGAATAATAATTGCCTTAAACGTGGCAAATAGTAACCAACAATATAAGAATAAAATCATGCTTTCAAAACTGACAGTTTAAAAGATAATAAATTGGATGTTTGTTTCGGATAATAATGGTTGTATAATTAATATGTGTGATTGGAAAGGTTGTGAGAGGCTGAACTATACCTCTCTAGTTCAGCGGAAAATCTCACTATCGTAAGTTGCAACGTTTTTGTGGGATTTTTCTTTCTGTCAACATGCCCCCCCAATCTTACATGAAATCGTAACTGTTTTTATTGTTACTTTTGCTTCCGTTTCTCCATGATCATCATTGACATCTATTTGTGAAGCGAAGTTGCAACTTGTGATAGTGAGGATCCAGTTTAACATTCCAGTTACCTCCCTTTGCCTGTTAATTAATTTTTTCCCCACCGAAGAGTAAGTCCCAACCAGGAATTTATAATTAAGTTTGGGACCAAATGTTTACTTCAAGATGTCACTGTTTTTCGGGTTTTGTTACTATTAAATTGTATTATACATTAACCCTCTCCCTGCTGGATTAGGCATAGGCACAGCTCTTTAGGGCATCTCTGCTTGCCTTCAGCATGGAGAGGGTTAACAAACCGTATGATACAATCTATTGTAACGTGTTGCTACAAAAATCTAGAAAGCAACTCCAAAGGATTATTAATCATATTTTTCATATGTGAAAATCAAACGCTCTGCTGTAGCACCGTTACAGGGTCTAGAGGCAAGAGAGTGACATTTTGCATTGAAGTCGAACCTGTTCAGAAATATTGGACTATCTTTCGTCCAGGCAATTGAGAGAACCAGCCATTCCAGCTAGACTTGTTGATAATTAATCGATACTAATTTATGCCTTCGATAGCAACTTTTGTTTTCGTATATACACACTACCTGTAGTTAGTCAGCTTATGTACAGTGTCTCTTTAATAAACACATTTCCACAAAATTAAATCTCTCTTTTTCTTTTTGTGTGTGTATTAAAGGCATACAGGCAAATAGTTGACATGGAAATACTTTCTACCAAATTTGGAACTCGGTTTGAAGAACCTAGTGCCATTCTTCATCATATATGTCTGCAAGTTCGTGAATACCTGTAGCCTGGCTCCTGGCTAGTAATTAATTTTAAGTATATATGCACTTGTTTTGATTACACAGCTCCTTATTCCTCGTGTCCCACTAGTTATTCATATTTTCATATTTATTAATTGGAATTCAGAAGCAATAATGGTACCAATTGGGCATGTAGCTGCCTATACGTAGATGCGCAGACGAAGCCACAATACAATGTTATAGTAGACTTGCAGTACTGACGAATCCACATTAACCTAGCCATAGTAACACATCTGACAGTAGGTTATCAACCAATCGAAAGTTGTTGTGCTTCTGTTTTCAGTGATTCAAGTTATTCCCATTAGTGTATTAGACTACAAAAAAAGAAGATAAATTACCCAATCTAATTAAAATCAGACCTCGTTTCACTTCTTAAACATTTTGAAATTCTATTGCGAAACTTTGTCCAAATATCGGAACGTTAGTTTCGGATCTGATTTTAATGAGATTGATACATTACCATACAAGTCTTATCAGAAATGTAAACGGCAGTTAACTCTCTGCATGAATGACATTGGAATTTTACAAACGCAATCATATGTATGCAAAGTTAATGTACTTTGCAGTTGTAGCTAATAACTAATCCAAAACGAGCATAAATATAGGTGATTTGTATGCCTTTAAACGGAATCTTTGATTTATTTGAAAACACAAAGAAGTGATGATATTACACCATCAATAAGATCAACAGCGACTAATTTGATGTTATTCTATCAATAAATTGATGTTTTTCACAGTTACAAAGATTCCCAATAGGTAACACAGATTAACTTGATGTTTCAAGGGGAGGTAAGTGATGTTTTACATGTAACATCAAACTTTACCGTAAAAAATTAGCTGTTTCAATGGTTTTTGTGGGCATTTTATGCGTCAAAGTGTGAATTCTTGGAAATATAGCTTGATATGTATATATTGCATATGAGGAATGATAATGCAGTGCTAGTAACTGACATAGGTACATATAATGTCACACTTTTTGCTGTACCATCCACATTCAGTTCGGGTTACTTTAAGTTGGTGTAGTGTGTGAATTATTGTTTTACGTCACAGTGGAAGTTGGTGTAGAAAATATACATTTGTTGTAATTTACTTAAAACATTGATGTGGTATGCGAAGGACAAAATGAATGTCTTCGATCTACCTTCATTACCCTAATAATTAGAACAGGAGAAAATTATTAAATGTGTAGCTGTTAGAATTATTAGAAAAATACAGAAAGTGAAAATGATAAGTGTTTGTATAATTAGGGACAACCAAATTAAAGTACAAAATGGTATATAAAAGGATTTTTCAAAAGAAAAACATAAATGATTGTGTCCAAATAATTGGAACAGTACAATGGTCATGTTCATATTTTTAGGGTCCAAACAATTCTGTGACTGATTTAGATGTTAGAAAGATTAGAGGGTTCAAATTATTAGGGTAATTACAGCACTGTATCAAACGTGTAGGAGTAATGGTTGAGTAATAATGGAGTAATGGTTGAGTAATAATGAAGTAATGGTAGTGTAATGCATGTACTGTTTGTCTCCGAGTCAATATAGTTGTGATATACTGTGATATTCAATATAGCTGTGATATTCAATGGAAGACCAGCAGTATAGAGGATTGATTTCAAGATGAATGTTTGATATTTCAACAATCGGAGATGGTTTATTGTCCCGTGCATTGCACGTCTACATGGAGCATATTCAAGCTCAGCTAGTTCGTAGATGGGTGACCGAGAACTGAGATTATCCAGGATTCGTTCCTACCCCATATTGAAACACAGGCTGAAAAACTTGCAGTGTCATCTTAGGCAAGTGGCTTAGTTTGATAATGCCTCTGTTCACCCAGCAGAGATGGGCACCTGGAAGGATGATATGACCATGTGAATGATAACCTTGCCGCACCTTGACATAAATTATATTTCATTTATAATGTAGTGGCACGTGGTCCCATGCAATGCACAGAGACTGCTTAGGTCATAATTATTTGATTCCCTGGTTTCAGGATCTGCCGACCCGATTTTTTTTCCACTTTTTAAATTAATTATTTTTATTATATTCTGCCGACAGTGTACTGGGATTTAGAAAATAAATAAATGGTGATGAAACAAGTGAAAGTTATAACTATCATTGGACGAACAAAGTCCGGTAGGGAATGGTTGGCATAAAGTCAAAGCCAATTTGATTGCTTACTGGTAAATATGCATACCAACAAGCAGTTGTTTAAAAATAATTGAGCTTTCAAACCTGAACAATGTATTGATGTTTATAGCAATATTTACAACTATATTGATAAATTATATTTATTTTCTGTTAGCTGACCATTCATAATCTCCAATTATTATTATGTTTATATTGGACCCAACCTACTGGCCAAACTATCAAATTATATTTATTTTTATTTTAGACTGCCTGGGCCAAAATCTGTAAACCAGGGAATCGTATGACCTTAGGTTGAAGTTAAGCAAGAGATAGCTTGACCAAGGCATGGATGCCAGAAAAAAAAACGTGGCTTATTTTGAACATGACTTCACCTAGCGGAGAATGTGTACCTTATTAGGATGATATGTGAATGGTAACCTTATAGCAATGGAAATGGCAGCTTGGGTTACATACTCCCCAGGGAGTTGAAAAGGAACCATGCATGCTGAACCATTGACTGGGGATAATAATGTTGTGGTTTGAGCACACAGCACCTTATGGGGTGGGCTTGGTGCATAATAAGTAGTTATTATTGTTTCTATTATTATTATAACCAAAAGAATCAATTGTTGGTGAAATAATAATAGTAATAATAATAATATAAATAATAATAATAATAAATAATAATATAAATAATAATATAAATAATAATAATAATATAAATAATAATATAAATATTAATATAAATATTAATATAAATATTAATATAAATAATAATAATATAAATAATAATAAAAATGGAGCTTGAATTGTGTCAATCAGGTAATACTGGACTGGTGTTATAAAAACAAACTTATTGTTTTAAACACACTGATGTCTCTCTCTTTCAAATATAGGCACTTATAATGTCTGTGGATACATTTCTGCACATTTGTGTACCGATAAAGTCAGCTAAGCTCAAATGTCAGAAGTGAAGCATTCATTCCTTGTTTGGGTATTAGTGCCTGTATAGTATCATGTCTGGAGTGTAACTATTTTATAATCTATTGTAATGCTATTATCTGGGGGATACTAAGTAAAAATATTGATCACTTGTTCAACATGATATATATTATTTAGAAAATAGTTTATTTAACTTGCCTAAACATATGCAATGTGTCTCGAACATTTTCAATATTTTTTAACAACAATGACAATTTGATATTTTTTCAAAAATGGCAATTTTGATATGCTTTAAATTAAAACTGTTATTTTCTCACCCGTAAAGATGTTGGAATTTATCCACTGTCAAGTTTATATCAAACTGCTGCTGTATTATGGTCTCACATGTTAAATGGCATACATAATATGGTATTTCATGCAATTTGAATTTTCAACCCTTACCAATACTTAATGGATGCACACGCATTTATGAAGCATTATGAAACCTTGTCTTATAAAACCATAACCAAATTTCAAATTAAAAAAGTCATACTAAAGAAAACTAAACTTACAAATGTACATTTATCTAAATTTAGGAGCATAAAAAAATTAAAATTAAAACATATATTTACATAAATGATGACATCATATTAGAATGTCTAAGTACTATATTTATCCAAATACTGCAGAAAATTGCATTTCGGAGTTCCAAATTTCAAAATCTTCCATAAAATATTTGCCCCATAGAAAATAACAAAAAGATACATCCCTGTTAAAGCATCTAATATTTTAATTCTACTTTTCCAAATAGTTGTTATAAAACTTATAGCAAGTATATTTTACGTTTTGTGAAAGTAACTTTTAAAAAAGAATGGTAAACATTGGTATTTAACATGTTCAACAATATTCAAAGATATTTTCTAAGAAATCCCTTAGATAGCATATTTGTTTCACGTTTTGAATCACTGTCGGATGATTTTACAGCTACTTCTATGCTGCTCCATTGACAAGTGTAAGAATTGTCGAGACGCTGAATGAAGCATGCATCGATGTGAACTCATTCCAGTCTAGCAGCAGTCAAGCAAACCGGAATGTTCTCAGGTAAAGAAATTCGTGATTCGTTTCTGGGTATATTGCACACGCGCCTCGTTTATGGAGTATGCACATTTATGAAAATATCATGTCCCGGACTAGTTATGTGAATATCAATGAGAAACGTCTCTAATACAACGACATTATCCACTTTTGATCTACGGGAAACTGAAACGAGAACGGCCATTTTCCTCAAAATGGCGACCGGTTTGACTACGAGATCTAGATGCCAGTGTTTGCATATTTATAGTGTCGCACTGATTTAATATCATCTGATGATATATCATCTACTCTATGTATATACACATCTATATTTAATTATAGTTAATTGATAGCATGATAAACGACTACATTCTATAAAATATATCCAGATAATGTAAATGGGTGTGCAAAATGGGATTCTAATGTCCATACTTTCAAACACTGACCATGATATGCTTGTACAAAAATCCAAAAGCAAAATTTAGACAATCACCATTATAAAATGTCGTTTCTGAGATGCGTATGGTATCAAAGTTTAACCATCTTATATAATGAAATGATGTGGAATTCATGCTTTTGAAGAGTTATATAGACAATAACACACGAAGTATGAGAGAGATTACAGATTATCTTTCCCTCGCGATATTCATGTTGTAAGTCAGGAGCTTTAGCAGTGACTTGCAAAATTAATTTTACGAGGGAAAAACATTCTGTAATCTCGAGTACCGAGTGATTATTGTCTATATAACTATCTACAGATATGTCTATAACTAATATTTATACTATTATAAAAAAAATAAATCAACAGTTGGAAGCCACATGGTAATAACAAGGTGTGTGCGTGTGTGTGTGTGTGTTGTGTGTGTGTGTGTGTGTGTGTGCGCGCGCCTGCCATCAAGTGCAGTATATTGGACATGGAACCAACGCACTTTACAAGATAAATACAATCATTCATATCTTTCACCTGCATTTTTCCTCCTCGAATATTTCGATCCCTACTAATTTCATATAATTAACTCGGTCATTCCTTTATAATATATGTAACTATTGTAGGTCATGTCATTTAATTCATGGATTCTACGGTTAATTAATTCATAATCTATATGTTGAGACTTAATAATACACATTGTTGATTATCTGATCATGGCTTGTAGTTTAAAAACATTTTATTTACAGTAGAAAATGATTGGGTACAAGTTAGGCATATGTAGCCTAAACCTGTTATACATAAAACATTCACCCTTTAAACGTTAAATCGATATGGTCACATTCGAATATATTTTTTTAATGCAATTCGCATTAAAATCTACATGAGGATTTAATTGATACGAGATATACAAAGTATAACTATTAACAGTGTATTAATATTAACAGGAACATTTTACAAATATTCAAAATGCTAGTATTCAAAATGCGAGAATGCTTAAAGTAACATTTCGGGTTTTACCGGTCACGATGTTCATGACCTCCATGCAGTATATGCCGTAGGGTCCTACATCGTGTACCTTATATTTCAAGGTGCACTTATCTATTCTATTAACCATTTAGAGTTGCTCGATAATCACGAATATATATATATATATATATATATAAAATGAATTATGATTTTCAGATTTATAAAAATCACCTTTAACTTAGAAGATGTAATGGATTATCTCCTATGATGAGCCAATCACTGATTGACGTCGGAACCGCCTACATCCTGTCAACAAACGGCGCCCAATCGACTGGCAACGAAATCGTTGTAAACGTGTTGACGGAACCGCAAACTGCCTCTAGTATGAACAGCATTCAGCACCAAGGTCACGTGGTTCCTATTCGGCTGGTGAATACCCATGCCAACGCTGCTACGGGCATCAGCAGTGCCACCGCCACATCGTCGTTTCTTAGCGCCGGAGACGTCGCCGTGACGCACGCTCAAACGTCAAACGAACAGTCGGCCACTGCCCTTCCAGCCGACACTGAAGCGCCTGCTCCAGCCAGTGAAGTAACGCTGGTGGGCGATACTGAACAAAAGTCGAACTCGTCGACGGAAGAAGATTCGTACGGTAAGGGGGGCCTTGGCGTTTGTTGGCCCAAAGACGCGGTGTTGAAGCTGATCTCGCTGCACATGGAGCACCAGTCGCTGTTTGACGACTCTCATTACAAGAAGAAAAGCATTTGGGAGATGGTGTCCAGAAAAATGAAAGAGTCGAGCATGAACTACTCGTGGAGTCAGGCCGAGAACAAATGGAAATCGTTGACAAAACGGTACCGAGACACGCACGACTACAACGCCAAGAATAATGTCAGTGTTGTCTCACACACATGTCCGTTTTACGAAGAGTTGTCTCAGGCTTACAGTTACGTGTCGCCGCACGCAAGCTTCTCGGTGCCATCTGCTTACATCCCCGCAACGACGTCGAGTCTACTTCCGGTCAACACGTCCCTGAAGAGACCCGCGGAATCCGTGGCCAGTTTGAGTGAAGCGGACCTAGCAACGCTGAGGAAAAAGAAGTACCAGCATGCGTCTGGGTCAGTTTACGCCTGTTCTACCCAATCTACAAATAGTGCTCATAGTGCTACGCAGTCGGTTGACCTCGGTCTTCTTCTCAGATCAATTCACGAGGACAGAACTAGACAGGACAGACAGAAAATGGACCGATTGGAGAGAATGCACAAAGAGAAAATGGACCTTTTCAAACAATTCTTAGATGTGATTAAGGATGTAAAGAAGTGACTACCAAACATAATTATTTGTGTATGTTCTGATGAACGTTTTCATTTCCTGTTATGTAATCACGTGGGGACGGGTGCTAGCGGAGTGGTAGAATGACTTCGGAGCCAAAGGTTCCCGGTTCAAATCCCGCCCCGGGGGCCCGGCATCAATGTTCGCGAAAGTTACGTTTCTGACGCGATATTGATAGGATGCG
>JAUTBT010044285.1:0-16754 GCA_032361225.1 Lepetodrilus schrolli | reverse complement strand
GCCACATTTCCATCATCAATTCCCAGTCGGATGTCGTTGAGGACCTTGACTAGTGCTGTCTCTGTGCTGTGGTGGGGCCGATAAGCTGACTGGAGTGGCTCATAGAGGCCGTGATCCGTGAGATGCTTGGAGAGTCTGCTGCAGACTGCCTTTTCGATGACCTTTGAGATGAAGGGCAGGTTGGACACCGGTCTGTAATTCTTCCTGTTGTCGGGATCAAGTCCTGCCTTCTTGAGGTGAGGCTTCACCAACGCTCTCTTGCAGTCTGTTGGCATGACGCCTGTGCTGAGGCTGGTGTTGACCAATCTGGTGATGGTTGGGAGGAGGATGTCAATATGCTCGTACAGAAGCCGGGTAGGAACTGGATCAAGGGAACATGATGTTGGTTTTGCTTTCTTAAGGATGGTATGGATATCATCCTGAGTGAAAGGTTCCAATGTACAGAGTTGTTCCTGTTGGAATGGGCCTGTCTGACTGCTACACTCTGGCACAGATGCCGACTTCAGCTCTTCCCGAATGATTGCTATCTTGGTGTTGAAATAGTCAGAGAAGGAATCTGCAACGTCTTGTGGTCCGCCGTCAGATGGGAGGGAGTTGTCACTTATATTTGGAACTATAGAGAGATGAATCGATTGCCACCATAATTTTATTTTGGTAAAAATATACTCAAAGATGATACATGTATACGTACAGTTCTACAACACATGATTTCCTTTTTTAATATATTTCCTACAAGAACAAAGTATATAAAGCATAAATACCATGTCTACTATTGTGGAAATTGTAAACAATTCAATACTCAAGGGCGTCGGGGGTCGGGGTCGGGGGTCGGGCGTAGGGAAGGCTTTTTACTACTGACACCATCCAAATACCACCCCGCCCACGGCCCCCCTCAATTTTGATACTCAATAAAGGCTACTGTTTAGAAAAAGAGTTGGGATCGCCTTTCCTGTACGAAGCGGCGTAACTACCACTGGTAACGTTGGCGTTAAGGCGACCGTAGAGTTAAGCCGATTCGTACATGAGATCCCTGTTGTGTCCAAACTACCCTCAGACTATATAAATGTGTCCCTCAATCACAAACTACTTCCCACGTCCTCGAGTCTATACTGTACAAAATGTGAGAAAGATTACAAAGGGCGAGGTACACACATTACTCATTACTATGTCACTAAACATTTCTGGTGGGGATGAATTTTTTGGGTAGCCATAGCTTCAAATTTTATGACTAAAATTGAATAAATGGGTGTGATGACTGACCAGGTGATGTTCTCTAAAAAGTATACCATTGAAGCTATGATGATTGGTTTGTACTACCAATGATGGTGATAGATTCACACGATCATCTGAGTAGGAGTGGCCAATGAAAAAGCCAATCCTCATTTCTCTTAACATATTTTTTTCTGGAGATAGGCTAAACAAATGGACACATTTTGTTTTTACCAAGACCAAGGACACTCTACAAGGTCTCCCGAGGTACAGAACTTATATGAGACTTCCTGGATCGCAAACAGACGAAACAGCTGTCGTTTTATCTAATTCAAAAATAAAATCCAATTGAAAAAGAAATATACAAACAAGAATTCTGGACGGACTGTTCCTTTGAATCAAAGTGTATATACGATATGCCATGGATTGGTACTGAATCCCTTCTCGAATAACTGCCGCGTTTTACTAAATTAATAAATAAAATACAATTAAAAAAATAATAAAAACACGAGTCCTTTGAATCAGGGTGTCTGTCTGTCTATACGATATACCATGGATTGGTACTGCATGCCTCAACTGACAATATTGCACACATCCTTGGTGCATGCACGTTCGCGCACACACACGTATTCTGCTCGCGATCATATTTCGCATGGAGTCTCATGATTCACATGTACTAGCATCCTTAATTGCATTCCACAGTTTATATGCAAGAGATGGGTCGACCTTCTGAGCAGCAATTTTCCTGTTAAGAGCAAAGTCACACACTTCCGGTGGCATAGCAGGGTCGTATTGCTCCTGTGGTATATCATGGTGACGCACGTCCAATAATTTGGCTAAATTTCCGGTCACGTGAGCATCCTCCATATTGACGTACGGCAGATATTGAGCCAAGTGCATAATGGATAATCCTAGCTTGGCTGGCATGATGTATATATTGCCTTTAACATGTGGCGGATACATAGACATAGGATACGCTTTAATCGCCACTTCCGATTTTCCGGTGCGTTCAACGTAATCTGCGTAATGGAAATGCCCGTATATTTGATTAGTGAGGTTGATGGACATTAACATGTCTGTAATTCGTGGTAGGTCCACAAAAGTGTCCTCGTCCACCTTCATGAGAAATTGCGCCTTCTGACAATACGTTTCCATCCATTTAATAGACATCAAGACTTTGTACGTCAGGTTATAATATGACTCCGTGAAGTTCACCAGCACGACGTCCTGGTAAAGCTTTGCTTCTTCTTCGACAATTACACGGTCGCTGGCTTTTTTGCTAACACCGAACATGAACACCATGCGAACATCTCCGAACATCCTTCTCCCAGGCCACGGGTGACCCTTGGCTGGTTGACCGTACGTCTCCCTGATGGCCTTCCGCTGTTCCGTTTTGTGGTGAAGAGACATCACACAGATCAGAAGAAGAGGCTTGACGTCACTTCCGCAAATGTTTTCGCCTTTGATAAGGAATGGGAAATCAAGGGAGGTAATTTTGTTCTTTCGCGTCTGGAAGTACCACGTGTTCTGCGCGAGAATGTCGTGGCCGTAAAATTGCCTCGTTTTCAGAGCTCGTGTTATTTCTCGGTAGAGAGATTGAACTTCGGAATTGTTTTCTTGCGGTCCTACGAATAGCACCATCAGCATCAAGAGCCAAATCAGCACCGCCGTCGCAAGGAAGATGCGTCTTTTAAACATAGCGCGAAGGTGACCTGCGAATAAAAAGTAGTCGCACAATTACTAATAACTCGTGGAATGTCAACTAGTTCCTTAGCCTGGGGCCCCGTTTCACAGAACAGTTGTAGCTACAATTGATTGTAAGTCAAATTTTCGGAACCCGCTACAAGTGTAAGTACATTGCATAATACACTGTTATCGCAATAATACTTGAGAATATGGTTAGCTAAAACTATTTTAGCGATAAAAATGGTTCATGCAACCAGGCTTACATTTGTAGTGGTTTCCTAACATTTTACTTACAATCAATTGTAGCTACAACTGTTCTGTGCAACCCAGGAAGTAGGTCCAAAACAATTGTACAATATAATGCCAGGTGCATGTGGGTGTGAAGCCATAACAATATTATATAACCACTATGCCTGCGTTTCACGAATGGTCCAACAGATAGTCAGAGACTAAACTGAGGTTTGGAAAAGCATGTCGTACGCCGTGATTTAGGCCCGAAGTACAGTACGGCATAGTCACATATAATATGTGTCATGAGGCGGCTAAGAACCCGTCCTCGAACACACACACACACACACACACACACGCACGCTCTATTAAACAAAATACAAATTTTAACAAATAGTATTATGACACACACGTGTATGTCAATGTTCTATCAAAGCCGAGATGGTTTCCACCCGACACACATTGTTTAATCAAATTAGGGATACGTTTCGAATTTTACAGTATGCTTTATGAACAAATAGTTCTTAAAATGTTATATAATTTTGTTTTAACGACCACAGACGTTAGTAGGCCTACCACCAGGTAGTTTTAACGTTTTTCAGTATTCAAGAGTGTTTATTTAAACATTGTTTTTAGATTTCTCAACTGCTAAATTAGTTGTGCGTGGATGCAGTGTTTTATTAGCCTATATCTGCTGTAATAAATGGTCATGCGAATACACAACGTTTAGTTAACTTTTCCCCAGAACTTGTTGAATGATATCACTAATTTTCAATATGAATAATTATTGCACAGGGACATAAATCATGTAGGTTTGTATTGTAAACATCGCTATTCCAATTGCCCACCTATTTCCCCAAAAGCGCATTTCATCAGTTGTTCTAGATATTTGCGTTATATAAATGTGAATAATAATAATAATAATAATAATAATAATAACAATAATAATGAAATTATTTTAAAATAACAACAGGATATATATATATATATATTCACGATAGAAATTACTAATAATAACACATGCTATTTACGTTACAATGCATGGTACTGTATACGAAGGCATTATAAGTATTGTTAAAGTTGGATAGATAATAAAGTATACCATTCTCAATATCTAGACTCAATAACTGATGTTAGTCGGGTGTAAGCAATGTGTTCAGAAGATGAGTATAATGCAAGACTTACACCACGTGCGAACAGAACAGAGCAAAACAGAACAGAACAGAACAGCACAGCACAGCAGAACAGAACAGAACAGAGTAGAGCAGATCACAGCAGAACGTATTTAACAGGGTATCGTTTTTAGAAGCTCATATCCAGTATTTATGTATTTATTTTGTTTTATTTATATATTTATGTAAAATTGGGGTTTAGAGCAGTTTTCAAGATTGTTGTCAGTTCAGGGCAGGAGGAAACCTGCAACATCCGTAGCACTGAATGTTGCATTGGTACTAACAGACCAAGGATGATTGCCACAGCGCATCATATCAATATCGCGTCAGAAAGGCAACTTTCGCGAATATTGATGCCGGGATTTGAACCCGGGACCTTTGGCTCCGAAGTACAAACGTTCTACCAGTGTGCTACTTGTATTTAAGATAAGGCTACGAGCCCTATGGTCTCGTAGAAGATATCCGAGCTTTACGAAACGATATCCACTTAATCCCCAGAATAACACAAGATTATATTATTATAAAACAGAACAGAACTGAATTTATCCTCATAAATCATGCAGCATGATACAGAGAATTAGCAATAATATATATACATGCATATAGATATAGAACATACAGTATACATACCTTGTACGCGAAACACGGCAAGTCTGGTGTAAGCAAAATACTTTAAAATGATCGTGATGCCTATAATTAGCAATGTCGTTTCCGTGACAACACCACAACGCATTAATTAACCCTGTTTGTGATAATTAAAGCTGGCCAGGTGGGAGTAACGCTCCTATTCATTGCGGGTGTCTCGGCGTATTATAAGTACACACGTAAACCTATGTAATTAATACTTTGTATAACGCGTAATAATACGGCTACACGTAATAAAGAAACGTCCGCATCCGCGAGTTGACGCTGTTCAGTTGTTGTTTTTAGGATTTAATGTCCACGCCGTATTGTTAACGTTAATGTCGGTCCTTATAGTATATATTTTATACCGCTATAAAAAGAAAATCTCCATTTACGGGCGGTATAGTGAAATGACGTTCATTAAATTCACACGGTGTTTAGGGACATTGTTCGGAGTTTAAATGTGGATATTGTTTACGCTGTATAGTAATGATAATTCTTGCGCTATCCCACGATATTTCTGCCGGCCCTTAATTTATTTTGTTGAGTATATATCCACATATATTGGGCCATAGTTATTTGATTCCATGTTTACGGATCTGACGACGCGATGTGTTCCACTTAAAAAAAAAAATTAATAATAATAATATAATAACATTCTATATTATTATATTCCGCCGACAGTGTACGAGTCTTTAGAAAATTATAATGATAAATGGTGAAACACGATGCATACGCCGGCATTGAACTTGAATATTAGGAGACGTATACATTATATGATTGCAGAAGAAACGTAAGACATGCAATGGTTGACACAAAGTCGAAGCAATTTACCGGTAATTGGTAACTGGTAAATATGTACAACAACTGTCCAAATTATAACAATACTAAGCAGTACTATGCAAATAATTGTACATTCAGATCTGAACGATGTATGTCTACTGACCGTGACTCAAAATGTTTCGTAAACTCGGGGCCTTGTGTTTATAACAATTATTGGCAATTACATTGACCATTTATATTTAAAATTTGTCAAAAGACCTTATATAATCTCCAAACTGGTCCGACTGGTCAACATATTAAATAAAAAAAAAATTTTTTTATTTCCGTCCGCCCGGCGAACCATTAATCCTTCATATAAACCAGGGAATCAAATAACTATGACGTTTAGATATATTCGTACACGTCTTATTACTACTTACATAGTATGGTACGTCTACTGTCAGGAAATATGTAAATACTGTATACGTACGTTTGACCGTTGTGTATCCCATATCACCTGTACATCTAAACACGTGTTATTCGTTCAGTGCAATATCCCACTAGTCTCATTGGTACATGTGACGCCGACCCCTTTTACACGTGTAACACACCAACTATTAATGACTACTCCGGATTAATTCATAGTTCGATTGAAACCCTATAGCTATCCACCAGCTCTATTCACTGATTATGACGTAATTTATTTTTGGTTTCATAGTTCAGGGCTGGCTACTTATATTATTATCAATAGCAACGACGAGGGCACTTAGGGTATTTTGGTAAGCCGATTTCCCGGCTTCACCACCCCCCCCCCCCAGCCTTTTCGATAACAAATGAAGTAACTTATAAGCTAGTGAATTAAGTAGCCTACATGATCCGGGCCCCGTTGCTCAGAAGACTTGTGGCTATAATTGAGTGTAAGTCAAGTTTTAGAGACCCGCTAAATGTCAACTCTCATGTCCCTGCACACCAGAGGCGAGCGATTTATCGCCGCGAAAACCACCGGCAACAACAAAAAAGAAGATAGGAACCGATTCTACACACCAGAGGCGAGCAATTTATCGCCGCGACAATCAGCGGCGACAATAAAAGAATCTATCGAAAGTAGTCGTTGCGAATATCGCGTTTGGTGTGAAAACATATGTGATAAGGTTCTATCTCAGAACTAAACTCGCCGAGTTTGTCGCCTCTGGTGTGAAAGGAGCGTCGCACGCTAGCGCTGTTTATGCTGTTCTTCAAGTGATATCATGCCTATCATCTACGTAACTGCAGCTAATAGAGATATTGCTCTCGATAAACTAGCTTGAGATTCCCCTTGCCTTCGCTGATGACATTAAGCTGCAGGACTATACCAAAATGAAAAAAAGTAGCCTATGGTCAGCAGTGAAAGCTAGAGAAATCTCGAGCTATCAATATATAAAACAAAAAACAACAGCTGAAGGCTTCGAAATCCAATCATCATGATTTTATTAGCATGATTACCATTGTATGTAAACTAGTAGGGTTCCATTTCATCAATTGCTGACATGACTATGGAAATTATAAAACATTTTTAAATAGTCTAGGTCATCGATAATATGATTATGTTTTTTAAACTATAAAAACATTTACCAACTACCCAGGTTAATTTTGTCTTTGTTTTCTCTCCTAATATTAGAACAAAGCTAGACAAATGTATTGCTAGCTTCAATTAAACTTCAAGTTCTGCTGTCTGGTTTTCCAGTTTAATTCAACACTGGTAATACTAATTACTATTATATTATGCTATATTTTTAGATGAACAATTCGCATGGTAATGTGTACATCCACTCACTACTGTTATACATATGGAAAACCTGTGGAAATACATGGCTCCTTAAAATCGTATTTTGCAAATACTTGGCTCATTCAACTTTTATTTGGATGGCTCCTTGTGAAAATGTTTTACTTTGAGGCCTGCAATTTCTATCGGAAACTAGATGTGCTAATCCACGGTATTTAATATATATTTACAATTTCTTTCTTAAAGTTGTTTATTTACCATTGGTGTATTTATCAATGAGTGAAGCGGTTTACAATTTACTGACCTGTATGTACTCCTACGCGCAACATTAAAGGCATACAATCGCAGGTTTGTTTACATATTTCATCATCAAGCCCATTTTTACATGAAAGTATGTAGATTTGATGTGTCAATACAAGTATATTGGATAACCAGCTACATTTTATGCATATCACACTGGTTTTCAATATGTTCATATTTTATTTTATTTTAATATGTATAGTTACGTAGCTTTATTGGTACCAGTAGTCATGAAAGGTTATTTAGACCGTGTTCCATTATTAGAGTTATCCCCCTTAGTCTATTACACTATAGAAAATTGATATATTACAACAGACTATTCAGGTTTTACAGGAAATGTAAACTGCAATAGAATTTTACATATCCTACAGCAGTGAAAAGATAGTTGGAGGTACACAGGCAATTATATGTACGCTAAGTGCATGTACTTTGCATTTTTAACTCCAATTCGGTCCAAAACGACAACTTAATTTGTGATTATATGCTTTCAAAATGTTGATTCACACTTTGACATTTTGTACTTATAATAAAGGCATACAATCACAATCATATTTATGCTCGTTTTGGACTAGTTCGTAGCTACAACTACATAGAAAATTCACGTGACATACATAAAATCGTGTTTGTACCATGTAACCTGCATATGTTCATATTTCTTTTTGCCTATAGGTTTGCAATAAGGGACATAACTCGAGGTGGTGTGACTCGGTGTAAAGGGGAAACACCTTGTTTTGTTTTCATTTAGTGATCTGCCGCCATTTATAGTTATGGTCATCTAATTCAATAAATATTAAAATATTTATAACCAGTGGAACATGAGGAAGAGGTAGTTGGATGTATAAGTACTTGTGTAGTTAAATCAAATGCATATCTGTTCATGTAAAACCGTGTCAGACCACTATTTAGGTCAACTATCTGTGAGTGTATGTCTTTAAGTTAAATAGAAATATTTAAGCTCGACAGTAGATTATAAAGAGATTATTAACCTTGTGTCTTTAGATATTGTCTATATCCTGCATTTAGGGATAATCTCCATGTACTAAGACTCGATGAAGCTCATCTAAGAATGATTATCCCTAAATGCAGGATATAGATGATATCTAAAGACATTCAGTTAATAATCTCTATTTACCCTAACAGATGCATTACTAAAAGTGTTTTCCAACTTACATCATGGAGGCATATTATTATATTACACTTTTAATTATTTTAAAAATAATTTATAATAGAATGGCAAGTATGGAGATTGTCATAAAAACGCAAACATAGCTTCAGAATGGATTTTTCAGATAGTTATCCATATTCTGGGCTAGTGATGTATCAATAGCCCGCCCTAATAACTTTTCTCTATCGATTTTCTCAATTTTCTGAGAATTATTGGAGCTTTTATTTCTTGCCCTCTTTTCCCTTTCCCTTTGTTTTTCTCTTTCGAAGGTCCTTGAACTTTTCTGATCTTGATCAGTTCGCTATCCGAGTCAGAATCGAATACCTGTACTCCTGAGAGGCAATATTTCCTCTTATTTCCTTTCCAGTAGTCATGAATGTCTCGTACCTGGTCTAACGGTTCATTCTTTATTTTCACAGCAGTGCAGCAAGAATTGCCATTTATTTCTTCCCAATCGCCAAGATTATCTTGTATCTGATCTAACGGTTCAGTCTTTATTTTAACAGTGTCAGTGTTTTCCAAACATGTTTTGTCAGAACATAACAAGCCTGTAGTTTCGTGAGCCAACTTTTCAAATTCTTTGGGTTTGGATACAGCCGTAGATATTTCAACACTTTTCAAAGGATGAATTCCCATCTTCTTGAATGATGCTGTGACATTGGCAGGTGTCATGGTGGACGCGTGTATTTCACAGGCAAACCTGCAGACGTCACATCTCGCGGTGTTCTCGTTGTCGTTTCCCAGTCGGTGAATACAGCAAGCATCTGCCCAACGCGATTCAAAGGTATCACTACACCCACCGTCCAGAGGAAGTTGGCCATCGCAGTTTGGTGGCAGCGGGAACAAAACTATGTGATTGTCCTGAGCCCACGTGAGCAACGGCAACGACACGTGATTCTTGTAGTCATCGCACAGCACCAAGATACGAGACGCGACAGACCGTGCTGGGACGAATTTGAGGAAGTGATATTTGATGTAATCTGAGAAGATGTCAGCGTTGCACTCTCCGGTTTCCGTTGCGGTTCCAAGAACACCTGGTGTCGCTCTAGATAGGAGTTCATCTCGCATGCATTTCCCCGGAAAAACGAAGTATGGTGGAACTGATGTTCCAGTTGCCCCAAATGCGGAAATCATTGTCACAATAGTTGTTTCTCCTGTTGCAGCTGTCTCAGAGCTTACACCTGCCGTAGTTTCCCCCGTAGACACATCCATCCACAGTGCCTTGACATCAACCACATAAACCGATTGTGGACTATTTTCAAGTACATTTTTGTCCACGATTGCTTTCAATTTTCTAAAGTAGGGTGAATCTGCTTCACTCGTTGCTGACATGGATTTAGCAAGTTCCAGTTCATTTTCTTTTAGGATCTTGAGCTGCGCATGGTCTTCTAAAAAGTTATACAACCAGGAGTGATTCGAATCTTGGTCCTTCTCCCTATGTCCAAGGTGGACCGCATAGTCGTTTGTTTTATCCAGGATCTCACTTTGTGTATATCCATATCCGATCTCTCCCATCATATTGATATGTTTGACCAGAAATTGTTCTTCTTTCGCCGTGAGTAGGGTAGGCTGTCGAGGCTTCAATGTTTTCAGATTATTTTTCCCCTTCACTTTATCTCTTAGTGTAGTTTCTGGCACATTACACTGTTTCGCAGCCCTGAGTACCGACATATTTTCGCAAATAACCTTGCGGTAAGCATGCTCCAAATCATCTTGTTTATACTGCTTTCGATAAGGCCCCCTAGTTTTCTGAGTACCCTGCAACATTTAAAGAAACGATACATGTCAGATAGCATGAAATTCAAAGCAAGTGAACATAGATTTTATAACAATAAACGACCAAAACTGGCCTTCATAGTTGTGAAAAAGTATGGAAGCCAGTTTCGGTCACTTATTGTTATAAAAATCACCACTATTGGTGTAGCTATGGTAATGTTAATGTGGATTCCCCAGTACTGTAAGTTTTCTATGTGCTAATGTTTTGTGTAATAATAAAAACTGCCTCAAGGAAATTGTTGATTTGTCTGCATATCTACATATAGGCAACTATGTGTCTGACTGTGTCTAAGTAAAGACATTTTTTTCTCTCAAGATTAAACCTGAGAAAATAGTTTGTTTCATCAATTTCAGGTTTTTTAATCAGGAAATTACTCCTCTTTTTTTTACCCCAATGGGCCTGGCTCAAACTCCAATCAGCTTGCTAGCATAGTTTATACGAGATAGTCGAGATTCATTCAAAATCCAGTGACATCAACTGGTTAAAAATCTAAATGTGCCACACATTGACTGATAGCTGACGATCTCTCATTGTGATATCATATGAAAATGTCTCACTAACAACCATACTAAATATGGCCTGCCAATAGTCATACGGTTTAAAACAACAAAATTCATGTTTGAGTGTGTGATATAAGATGTTCCTACTGGTCTCAGTCAGCAGGGTTATCCCTTTGGCTCAGTCGGTAGAGCGTTGACCTCACAATCCAGCAACACTCGGCATGATCCTCTGTTACAAGTGTACACACTGTCACTGCCATGTTACACATAGGGCATGCTCCTTTCAAGTGTGTTATGTGTTCTCAGACAGGTGACATCACTCCAGTACGGTGTACAGAGTGAAAGGAACTACTTCCACACATCTCGCACAGAGCGACAAAGAGTTGCCTATGATGTGGTGACATCACTGTACATTTCCTGTGTGGTCTGCACCACCTCGCCAGCAAGTACAGGTGCATTGTGCGAGTAGAGACGGCGCAGAGACGGCACAGTGTGCGAGTCGTTCCATTGAGAAAATTGTATGTCCGGAGTACACTTCACACAGCTGAAAGGAACGGGGCCATAGTAGAAATGGTATGACCCGAGCATGGAAGGATGAGGCCGAAAACAGAACACTATTGTATTACAATTTTTTTGACATTTCATGGGTATTCCGATCTGAAATATCACACATATTATTCAAAATAGTATCTAAAAGCACAGGATTCTCAGAATCGCATACATTACTCAAAATAATTTCTATTCAATTTGATAAGATTGCCGACAGACTCCATGTACTGGAGCCAAGACTTCGGACTCTGATGCAGATGGTTTAGCATAGATGTGCATAGTCCAGTGTTCTACCTGACTGCCTCACTGACTGTAAGATTATTGGGTGTATAACTATTGGGCATAAACCTGCTACAGCTATGCCTGAAGCAAACTGCCGCACAGAGGAAGACAGGAAACAAAAACATTAATATGTTTCTATGGTACGATTTCTTTAAAGGTATACAATCACATATATTGATGCTTGTTTTGGTCTCGACCTTAGATACAAATCCAAAGTACAATCACAATATCATACTTCCTGGTGTAACAAATTTCCACCACTATTTATCAGATATATGGCCAGAGGTCAAATTCAGATTAATCACAATGTAGGTCATTAATAATGTGCTAATGAAGGCTCAATAAATAAATAAAAAATCAACAACATGGAAATAAAGTAGCAGATTTAACTATGATGCGATAGACATCTGGATTTCTGGAATGCAATTTTCACGAAAAGAAAAACACCGTCAGTTTTAATTACTAAAGTTCTACGAATTTCAGTTGAACAATATACTTTAGGATTCCATATACATCTTGGCTTGATGACCGTTTGCGGTAATAATTCCGTATTAGATGTACTTTACAGCGTGTTGTTTTGATTAGAACAGCGGGCAAATGATTAGAACAGCGGGCAAACAGCTGATGGAACAGCCTGAATATTTCAGTGAATAAAAGTGTAATCATTGCAAAAACAATGATAATGTAGTTTCTAGATGCAATTCTATATGTCTGTGGTAACATTAGCCCGCACCGTATCCATGAGTCGAGCAAATTAGTCAAATAGAGGTGGGCAGTGACCTCCACCTTTTGAGTTTGGGCTTTGCTGAACCTCTGCCCCAATTTTTGTAACTTAGAATACCTTATTAACTGGCGTCCGTGACATTTTTATCGAAATCCGAGTCACCGCACAGTTTCATTTGTATCCGATCTTCCGAATTAGAGTGGTCTCCGTCTTTGTCTCTCGATAGATCTACATATCTAAAGTGAAACGCACCGCGTGCGCGAAATCCTTACTCTCGAAATATATGCTGACCGGTGTAACGTTAAAACTATGCACCCTTCCACAGACCGGTGTAAAGAGAAAATAATACATCACAACAAAGGGCGTTTCTACAGGTATATGGATGTTTATTGGCATTGATAGATTATCTCGGTAAATACTATGTGGAATGAAAAACAAAACAAAAACTTCAACTTATTTTGTAAATTAAATCTAATTAAGATATAGTTATGCTCGTTTGGGACTAGTTCCTATAGCTACAACCGCAAAGTACATTCATTTGACATGCATAAAACCATGTTTGTACTTCAAACAAACTTTTCGCCGGTGTGTGGTAGACAAAAATTCCACTGCAACTTCCCGATATAGAACTTTGCTTGAATTACCAGTATATACTTCCGTTTTTGGAAGATTTGGGTTGGAAAACTTCAGGCCCCCGTTTCACAAAGGCCTCGTAACTATTTAGGAGCTCCTAAACCAGTCCTAAGCGTTGTCACCTCGTAACGAGTGCTTCACGACGACGTCACAAGTCGTATCCCTTCTAACTTAGGAGGTGATAAACTGGATCATAAAGTTAGGAGCTCCTAAATTTAGGATGTCGTTTTGAAATGGGGGCGCGGTAAACAACCTCAATATTAATTCTTTTTATCTTTCTCTCAATGCCAACCATGTATGTGTGTGTACGATTCTCCCAAAGTATTATATTTGCCATAGTAGTCAACATGCATTCTATAGAATTTCTCTCTCTACGACTGCAGACGCCAACCGTGTGTTGGTGTGAGTGGGTGTGTGTGTGTGTGTGTGTGCACGCGCCTGTGTGTTTAATGCCACTTCCTAACCCAAAGACTTTAAAGAAGTAAGATCATACTTGCATAAGGAATAATGTTCACTCTCGGGGTTATTGCATATTCTGAAAGAGCAATCTTTCCCTGACATGTGAGATTTTTGTCCAGATTTTTAGTCATCAAGAAATATATTTATTTCCTTCCCTTGCCGGTAAGTGTGACGTCACAGGTTTCTGTGTACACAGATACCCCCCACAGCAAACAAGATATGCATTCACATTGGTAGTGTTTTTTCTGCCAGCTGGTAAAATTACCGTGTAAGAACAACAACTGAGCTCACAATACATTACAATGTCTCTCAGATTAATCTATCGACAAGTGGATGTCGATCCGTGACAGAGAATCATATTGACAGCAGTGATTTTCTTTCTCTGTGTTTAATGTGAGCTGTTGCCGTTGATCTCTTGATCGACATGTGCATGGTGAAAGAAACGACATCTTACCACTCCGAGTTTGGGTTTTTATATGTGATAGGGCAGTATACAGGGGTGCCAGATGTTTCACCCCCTGTACGTTGCGCCCCAGTCATACCGCCCCCAACCCATGACCGTTTCGCCCCCACCAATATTTTTTTCCACGTCGTATACAGGGCTTAAACGATTCCATAAAACAGACCCGACCCTCGCCTATGCTGGACTGCCTCGGACTCGAGATGGTCGCCTCCAACATCAGCGCGATGTCTATGTTTTTTCAGATGTTTTATTAACTATTAATGTTATTTTGAAAAATACAAAAATTAAAATTAAATATATAAAATACTTGCAAGTATTATATTGTCTCTTTAATCAAGACAGTGAAAGGGTTATTGTCATGCTTCCCAAACTAACATGGATAAGCTCCACCTACTTGTCAGTCACTGTCACCTGCAGAATTTGCATTTTGAATGTTACATATTGTAGCTACCGTATTAATATCACATGTTTTGATTGTGTGGTAGGGTGTGGTATTTTGGTCTGTGCCTGGGGCGTGGTAGTTTTACCCCAGGCAACCCTCATGTGTCTTCGGACGGTACAGCAATATACAAATTATAGATGAGGCAATCGATGAATGAGAGGATTTATTGGTCTGTAAAATAGAAATGAGATGTCCTCAGATACAATGATGACAATTTAATATATAAAATGTTATATATATGAAATTAACTTAATGATTGGAACTTTATGAACTTATGAACTTTACTTTACTTTAACTTTAATACACTTTAACAAAACATCTCTAAATTAGTTGTAATCTAATGTAGAGAATGTGATATTAGCTCCTACTGGTCTTGGCCGGCGGGGTTACTTACCCCTTTGGCTCATTCGGTAGAGCGTTGGACTCGCAATCCAGCAACTCGGGTTCGAATCCCAGTATCGGTATGATCCTCGGTTACACCAGCAACATATATTTTATACCAGAAAGCAATATTTCTTTTATATTGATAATTTATTAGAAAAGTCAAGTCTTGCTTTATTTCCCCGATAGATGACACCAGGCCTAGAAATGATACATCCAGCTGTAGAGTTGGCGGGAACAAGACACACGTGGTGTTGTCATACAGGTAGTCACTGGCTAACCTACGGGACTGGCTCACAGTCTCGGGTATATACTGGAGCAAAGTGGAAGTAGTCCGAGGTGAGTCGAGTGACCGGAAGTAGGAACAACAGTGACGGTAGACACAGGGATCCGAGACAAAACAGAACAGAACTTTATTTCACTCAGGCTGTTAACTAGTTAATAGAATGTATATACAATAGGTGGAAGTGTTTACATGATACGTGTTTATAATAAACTCTAATTATTTTATATTGTTGTCGTTTTGGACCGAATTTGAATTAAAAATGCAAAGTACATGCACTTAGCATACACATTCGCTTTTGTACCTCCAAATATATTTTTTACCGCTGTAGGATAGGTAAAATTCCATTGCAGATTACATTTCCATTAAAACCCGAATAGACAGTTGGTAAGGTACTGTAATATCACACTTTTCTATAGACTAATAGACTAGGGGGATCACTCTAATCATTGAACACGGTCAAAATAACGTTTCACTACTGGTACCAATAAAGCTACGTAATTATACATATTAAAAAAAATAAAAAATATGAAAATATTGAAAACCTATACAGAATTTTATATAGCTGGTTACCTAATATATACTTGTGTAGACACATCAAATGTACACTGTCACGTAAAAAGACGTTTGACCATGAAATATGTAAACAAACCAGTGATTGTATGCCTTTAATCCATCAATTTATGGTCTTAATTCATATTACTAAAGATAAAGTTTGTCTGTTGCGTATTGGGAGTTCCAGTATTTAGGCTAACACGAAATTTGGCCCATGGGCCTCAAAACGGAAGCTCGGGCTTAAATTCGGATTTGATATTAGTTTCCCCATGTGCATTCTCTTCCAATGGTAGAACCGTGATTAGGTGTATTGAGAACATTCAGGGATTTTCAGTATCATGTTTAAAACATGATTGTTCTGCAATGGTTAATGGATTTCTTTTGTTCTTATAATGTTGCTAGTTCGATTAAAACAATGGTCAGCAATTTTGCGTTTAACACGGAAAGGGGTATATGTCAATGTCATGGCTGCTAAAGTGATGAAGTGGCTTTGGGGTGGGGGTGGGGGTGGTAAGTGTAAGTGAACGAGTAAGTGAGTGTTCTTTACTTTTAACATTAGAATTTCAATATAATTGTCAATAGCTTGCACGCAGATGCTTCAAACCTAAATACCACGAAAACTGGATATAATATACATATTAATTGAAAATTTCAGGGAATATACATATTAACTGAAAAAAATGCAACTTTTTTTTAATACACATTAACCTTTTTCTTCTTTTTTTTTAAATTGGGGTTTAAAGTCGCTTTCAAGATTCTTTCACTTGTCAGTTTAGGGCAGGAGGAAACCCGCAACAT
>JAUTBT010044274.1:0-16761 GCA_032361225.1 Lepetodrilus schrolli | reverse complement strand
TCAAATCTTTAGGCTGCTGTGCATTTGCACTGTGACATCATAGCAATGCTACGACATCACAATTGTAGCGATGACATAACAATGGTTCAACAATCAAATACATGGGTCAAGCGACATCTACAGCATGACATCACAATGGTAGAACAATCAAATAAACAATCAAATACACCAAGAATTGGGTCAAACGATAGTTACTGCTGTAGATATCGTTTGTTATTTGAAAGCGATATCTACTGCGAAAAGACGGTATTATGTGATAAAGTAGAATCTAGTATCTTCAGAGATATATACAAAAAGAGGAAATATTTAAAGTCAAAGGTATCTGCAATTTTGTCGGGTCTCTGCAACAATTTGAAAGAATATTATATGTACAGTATATAACCGAATATTTGCTGTTGCTTTCATTATGATAGCTGGTTAGAGTATTAGCCAGAAGGTAGGGCGCCATGCCATGTTCTTGTATTCGTATTAATGTCCGTACCTTGCCAGTTCCGTGACTGCATCCTGTATGTTAGAACCATCTTTAGCACTAGTCTCGATGAACAAACCTTCGTATTCCTGAAACCAATATTTAACATAGTACGAGTACGTTTTCAAGCGTTGATTTAGCTCAACTTAGATGTACACATTATTATGTATACATACTATACGTATATCAATAATAAAACGCATAGGTGTGTTATACCAGTGAATTACTAGTGTGCACTTTGACATTTCACTGCGAAAATTTATTCATTTTCGCTAGTCGATTTATGATAAGTATCGTAAATATCAGTGTTCCACTGGCGTTGTTTAAGTATAGTATAAGAAAAACAACATTTTAATAGTCAATTGACATACATTACAGTCGATAAACTTACCCGCGAAAGCCGGAGACCATCTTCATATTTGACCACCCTTCTTCCTTGTTGCTCCATTTCGTCCCGGATGTCCGTCTTGTTAGCACAGAACATGATTGGCAGTTTCTTAGTTGATCCGTCCTGCAAACAATCATATGCAAAATATACTTTTTAGTTTTAAATTTTTGAAACATATCTGAAATGTAGTTAGGTTAGTAGGATAGTATATGGTATCCTTTATGTCATATGGATGTTGTTTTTTTGGTTGTGATTAGTGATAACGTAGATATTCGTATTATCGCTATTCATGAGTTTATATTATATTATTTGTACAATTAAAGTTCTAAATTGAAATTGACTAGAATGCATTATGAACTGGTACATAACAGATATAAAAAGGTTTGATAGGGGTAACATTTGCGAAAAGGAAATATACTAAAGTGTACCGAAATAATAATAAAACACGGTAACCAAAAATAACATAGCGCGCATGCATGAATGCACATATACGTATTATGAGTATATTAATGGATTGCGGGTGAAACCATAATAGCTCAAATAACGAATTTAATTAATTAATTAATTAATAAATAAATGATGAACTAAATGAATGAGTGAATGAACTGATAAACTAATATTTAAAAATAGTAAGAACAATAGAGTTAACAGCCGTATTATCTAAATGCATATCAACAAATAGAATCCCAAATCCATTTCATTATCTTACCCTATACATCCTAAATCGAGTTAGATAAGTGACGAAGATATGCGATCAAATCATTTCGATAATTTAGATATATCTCAACAACTCAGAACCCGAGTTGGAAGCGAACGTATCCATTGTACTAGCCTTTCAAGTATGTAAACATTCTTCCTGATTTTCAAATGTGAGCATTGTAATATGTCCGATTCCACAACTTGACGGGTGAAGTAGGAAATAGGAACACTGTGGTGGAATATCCACATGCGTGCAGGTTCTGCTATGAATGATATTCCTACGCCACGTGGCAAACCGGAAATAGAAACACCGCGCATGCGCTTTGTGATATAATATCCACGTGCGTGCAATGATGAATGCAAATAAACAACATGCAGAATATAAAAACCACACTAGCGGGGGTAGGTGGGGGTGAACTGACATTACAAACCTCTACCGCATCCACCCAGTCTCGGACGTTCAGGAAAGAACGCTCGTACGTACAGTCGTACAAAAGGAGCACGCCGTCGGCGCGGCGGAAGTACGACTTGGCGATACTTCGAAACCTACGGAAAACAACGAATATGTCGATCTGGGGATATGCTTGTAGTTTATTTCTACCGGAAGCTGTTGTAATTTATACCAACACTTTTTTTTTGATCTAGTGCATTTGATCTGCAGTCTTGTGTTATATAGCGACACTAAAATCCATATTATTTTCAACATAATAAATAACATTAAATATTAAATTTCTTCATATTAGACGCAAATAGGTTAATATTATATGTAGAATGATAACGTTTCATTGATGAACATCAGAATATAAACAATACCGGTATTCACAATTACTATTATCAAAACTATTATGATTAATAATATTAATTATGATTATGATTACAAACCTTTCCTGTCCGGCAGTATCCCAAAGTTGAAGAGCAACAGTTCTCCCGTCGACTTCGATAACTTTTGTCTGGAAGTCGACCCCTGAAAGAACAAATAGCATCACAACGTTGAATCAGTGAATGCTATAAAAATCAAATAATGTATTAATAAGTAGCTTAATATATGTCGCATTGTTGAGTTGGTATTAAATGTAAAATCTGGTCCCGGATTACTAAACTATGTGAGGAAAACTTCATAAGTTCAAATTTTATATGGGGATTTTTTAACAAAACTGAGTTCAGCATGAAACTGCACTCAAAACAGTTTCGTAATCTCGGGGCCTGTTCTCAGTAAAGAAAGATAACATTGTTGCCGGTGTCCCCTGGGCGGATTCGAATTCAGGACGAGTTTCGTGACCTTTGGCTCTGACTTCCGGTGATTAAACATTACGCTGCCAATGTACAGTCATGATCACTGGATTCCACTACCCTGAGAAGAAACTTGTTGACACCGACTTCAGATGATCTAACAGTCTACGATACCATCCCTGTGCAGTATTTGGTTGCAACAACGGGTTGACACTGACCTCTGGTGATCTAACGCAGTTTACGATACCAACTGACCATGTGATTTCATTGGTTGCCACTCTCAGAAGCAGCAGTTGTATATTGTCTCACCTAGGGTAGAGCTGAGGTTGTTGACGAATTTGCCTTTACAGAGTCGCATGATGAAGCTTGACTTCCCGACGGCGGCGTCTCCGGCCAGAACCACCTTGTACATCCGTTCCGGCTCCTTGGACAACTTCACTGGGATCATCTGAAATTGTCATATACGTCAAATGACCCGAAATATTTAAATCATTGTCTTTTAATAATAAATAATTTTAAAAAATCTATTAAAAAATACAAGTAATACAATGCGGTGGAAAAAATATATAATAGCATCAATACTTATTTCAGAAAGACTGAATAACAGATAAATGCACAGCAAAATAATTTAGATGTCCTGTTCCAGGATCCTTAACAAAATTCTAACAGGATCCTGGCAGGATACTTTCACATCGGGTGTCCTGGTTTATCTTTGAGCATCCACGTTAAGTATCTTGGCCTGGACATTTAACAGGACACCTAACTTTATTTGCTGTGATAATTACTTTAAGAAATAGTAGTAATGTTAGTGACTGAGTGGTACAATAATAGCATTGATAAATACAGTGAAGTTGACAATGATAACGCTGTGTGCATTATTCCCATCATATACGTAGATCGAAGATGTTATCATTCTTATTTCTATCGCAAATTGGTATATGACGTACATCTCAAAACTAGTATACTGTAAATCAGGAAATTAATGCGAGCAGGATATTAATGCGAAAACGCGATTGGCTTGTGGTCGCATTTAATTTCTACGCATTATGGGAAATAATTAAAGGTACGTTCGGAAAAAAAACATGAATAGAGGTCTCGATCGCATTTAATTGTTGTCGCATTTGTGTCTAAATGCTTGAGGTCGCATTAAATTAGTGACGCATTAATTTCCTGATTTACAGTATTTGACGTTTTGTAGACAGAACCATGTACCTGTTCTGGCGAGGTAGAAGCCTGCTGCCTTCTCGTCGATGCTCGGCCGCTCTTCGTAGTTCGGGTACTTCCGTGATCATTCGTCTGTATGGATCTGAGACTGCCACGTGACCCTCGACTTCCGGAAGAGCTGAGTTTCTTACTCTGAATAGCTTTGAACATCTCTGTTTCCTCTCGGTTCTCCGCGTCGGTTTCCATCTCATCGTGAGAGTCGTCGTACTCCTGGTCAGAACATTCACCAGTGAAATCTCCATGCTTCAAAATGATGTTTCAACGAGTGTCAAGCATTAAAATTATGTAATCATAATATACATTATGAACGTGTAACCATTACTGTATCGAGATTCTACCCATACAAACATCTTATTCAGCGGAAACAAATGTGTTTTGTCGCCATAGGACATTGATATGTTTCTAAAAACGCATGTTTCATGTAATGTAATTTTACGCTGGCTTTGAGCATGCATTATGAGTAAAATTATATGCAATGTAAGTAGTTCATTATCTATAAATGCTGGGTTTTTTAAAAGCAACTCTCACGGATATTTTTCCATTTGTAAATTTTGTCTAAATAACATTTATATATTCAATATTACTGTTGAAATTTCACATTCCTAGAATTTAATCAAAGAATTTAATTTATGGAATTCATTAACTTCCCCCTAATGTATCACACCTCTAATCTTGTCCGTGAGAGAGTTACTTTAAAGGCGGTCAATATGTATTTTTTTCAATGAGTACCTCTTCCTGTAAGACGTATCCGGGCTTCAGTTTCTTGTGTCGGCGGCGATTACTCAGATACTCAGCGTCCATCCCCAAGCACTCGGATTCAGTGTCCAGTTCATTATAGTCTCGCATCGTGGAATGACCACTGTCTGCGAAGAGAGACGTCAGTGATAATGATTTTATGTCGGTATGCGCTTCAATAACATGCATAATTAAAAAAAATTATCGGTACATCTTTTAGTGCGCATGTTGTAGTTTATACCTTCCATGAAGGAATTAGTTTTACGTTGCATGGGAAATATTTCACCCGAGTATACCTTCCAAGAACATGCACGATATGAAATATATAGAGGATCTCATATGGTGGTCATATATTACTGGATTTATTGAACGAGTTGGCAAAACTGATATTATGCAAGGTTCTGCCGAGCATAATATCATTTTGGCCAACGAGTTTAATAAATTCAGTAATATATGAACACGAATGTGAGATTCTTTTTATCATATAACTGTAGAAACTATTGTAATATCGATTTTCAAATCACAAACATTATATAGGAACATGTCTTGGGAACTGGGTTAAACCACACATAAAAATATAGCTCCAAGTAAATGTGTCATTATTAATAAATGTGTTCGCATATTTAATTGAAGACATATTTTATCTTAATATTCGATAAATTAAGTCCCAAGAAGAAGCTCTAAAAGAGGTCCCCAAAACACTTTGTTATCACGTATGAATACAATCATTAAAAATCTATTGTGTGATTACACTAGTGACAATATTTATATTAATAACATGGGTTTATTGCTCTCCCAACCTCCTTTGTTATGTCATAAGTGTAGATATAGTAGCGAATATCTGTCTAGCATTCTCGACACCCAAATTCAGTGACAATCCTCGAGACCCAGGGTCAGTAACAGTACTGTTTTCGTACGCTACAATGGCTTATTATTTAAGGACACACTGGACCTGTATCTTAAAGGATATTTTAATACTAATTATATGCACACAATAATGACGTAATCTGCTGTTGCAATATGATCATCCGAATTACTGACAAACTACTGTGTGCTTTTAGAGCCCTACTACTAAACATGGCACTGTTACGAGCCTCACTGGGGTTTTTGAGCAGCTTTAAACTGGATTTAGGCGCTATACAAATGTATATATTATTATTATTATTATTATTATTGTTATTATTATTATTATTGTTGTTATTATTATTACTATTACTATTATTATAATATATTACTCAAACCACAAACAGTGTGACAAGGGGGAGGGGGGGGGAGAGTTAAACATCAATACAAACAAAACACAACGTTATTTTTTTTTAAATAGAATTATTTAGAAAATAAATTATGTCCCAGATAGGCCACCATACCCATATCTTCTGGGGCGTTCTCGTCGTCGCAACTCTCGAGCTGACGGAGACGCCTGTTGACGGGAACTCCTGAGACCGAGACACTGTCCATCACATACATCTCCTCGGCCAGCGAGGAGTTCACGCTGTTAGCGCGGTGAAAGTTGCCACGTCTGTATAAAACCAAACAAAAAATTATATATAAAATATATACTAGTAAATCATTAATGAAACAATTTAAACTTTAAAAAAAATGTATTAATTTATTTGTTATTTTACTTGTTTATAGGTCGCAATGATAGCCACTGCGTGTAATAGTTACTATTAAAAAACCATGAGAAAACAGCATAGATATATTTCTAAAAAAATATATAAATATATATTATTACTAAAAACATAATTATCCCGAAAATAAAATGTAATAATGTGTCTCTTAAAACATTTTTCTTATTATAACTATGAAGCCTTTACCTTTTTCTTTCCATTAAATTTCTGTTATTTAAGAATATTTTATCTTAATTTTAATTATGTGATGGATACAGTATCCATTAGAACAAATATGATTTTTCACAAAGGCAACTTAACAGGAATATGTGTGTATATTTCTACCATTTAGGTTGTAATTAATTAACCTATGATATAAAGATCACGAAACTTCATACGAGATCATTACAGAACAGAAAATATATTTTATCTTATAAAGTCACAAATACATGTATGCAGACATAAAAGTAGTAAGTTGACATACGCTGGTGTGTCGAAGTAGTCGCTCATGACCGAGCCCTTCCTGTGACATCTTGGAGATGTTGAGCTCCTGGCACTGGCAGCAGACTGGAGACAAAACGACAAATTGGTCATCATTTTATTTTATTTTTGTAGTTTTTATCTGTCGATAAAAATTACAAAACTATGAAAGAATATCAACATATTGAAAATCAATGGGACCTGCGGAAAATGTAGCTTATTCATTATAGACAAATCAAATGTACATACTTTCAGGTAAAATACATTTAACCATTGAATATGTCAATAAACCTTCATTGTATGTCTTTTACTTTTGAAAGTCTACAAACATATGGTATTACCCTGTTCACATACTAGTAACTACATTTAAATCACAGCAAAAGCTCCTCATCCAACGATATGGCCCTATTAGCATCACGTGGAGTACTCTTTTACAGATAAAAATACTATTGTAAAAGCCTGAGTGTTTAATGTTTTTGCACGTGAAAAACTCGGACGTTGGCTGAGCTTAAAGATTGTTATAGAACTCGTAAGAGAATGTTATCGCACGTACACAAGCAAAAGATTTTTCACACCGATAAAGTACCCTTACTCGTCCTATAACTATAGCATAAAGTACTCGCGTTGTTAATTAAGAATTGACTGCAATTTTGTTTACGTTCATCGAGGTATGCACAGAAAGAAAAAAATATGTGCAGACTATATAAATCCGCATAGCGGTTCATACAAAAGATTGCACGTAGGTTTTTCTGTTCATACCTCGATGAAACTAACAAATATTGCAGTAAATTCTTATGAATATATTAATCAAGAAATTGGTGGCGAATTCATGGATCCAGTTCTCTAACACGGACTATCAATTGTAAATTAATATTTAGAGCTGAGCATTAATATTTACAACAAACGGTTGGTGATGCGTCGCGACCAGCATAGTCACCGGTCACACAAGAGGAAGAGCATTTCGCTCATACTTCGATTTTGGGAGTGACGTGGACCGTGTACCAGTCATCTTGCCGGATTCACTTTAGATTTGTGTATCTCAGGATGAATTAGAATGGGACTAGGAAACACGAAACTTACGTCTTGGGACAAGGTTCTCTTGTGGGTGGTCAGTTTGTTATTTGATGTGTCTAACGCTTCTCTCAGAGTGTCATTCGTGTCGTGAAGCTTCTGGTTAGTATCACTGGAAG
Organism: Lepetodrilus schrolli; assembly: GCA_032361225.1. Lineage (NCBI taxonomy): Eukaryota > Metazoa > Mollusca > Gastropoda > Lepetellida > Lepetodrilidae > Lepetodrilus > Lepetodrilus schrolli. Next base: position 8,736 of record JAUTBT010044274.1, on the reverse strand, counting down.
AGATTTCAAGCTTATTAAGTCTCCAATAATTCTCCAACTTTCCAAATCCCCAAATCTCCTAGTTCCCAAATCTCCAACTCTTCAAATCAACAATTGCAACTCGACACATATCTTAACTATCCAACGCTCTAATTCGCCAATTATCAAAATCCCTAATTTTCCAACTCTCCAAATCTCCTACTCTCAAACTCTCAAACTCTCAAAATCCCAAAATCTCCCACTTTCCAACTCTACAATAATTCTCGATAATTCTATTAAATTTCCAAACAGTTCAATAGCCATCAACTCCCCAACTCATTAGTTCTCAATATCTCTAGATTTGCATCTATTAGACTGTAACAAGAGCATATAGTCCATATTGAACGTATACTAGCACTGTTATTAATAACGATGCCAAGAAACTACTTCGAAATGACTTACTGTAACATATGGAGTTGTCTCGTCAGATTATCCTGTTCCCTGATGCACTCCATCATGTGTTCCTTCTCTCTGGAAACAAATAAACGTATCAACGTAACATCTCAGCTAAAGAGTCTACTATCCCTGAATACCGTTCCACAGAATGATCGTAAGAGGTGAGTGAGTTATTGTTTTGCGTCGCAGTGGGAGTCTTTCACCAATACGCGACGAGAACGAAAGAAGGACTCACAATTGGCACTCCCGGAACTTCTCCTGATACTGTTGTTTCATTGAGACCAGCTCACTGCGAACCAAAGCCAGGTTGGTCAGAGAGTCCGTCAGCTCGCTCCTCATCTGCCGGTTCTCTACCTGGTACTCCTCCAGCCGAGTCTTCAGGTTGTTCATGTACTCCTCTGCCTCTCTGCCCACTCTGTCGATCCCTTCCTGCAAGTATTTCCAGAAACGTCTGGATCAATGGGGCGAGGCGAGGTGCGGTCATCGGGCCACGAAATTACGAAACGTTTGTACGAAAGCTTTGTTTTAGATGTTCTAGATTTCAAGTACATATCGGACTGCGCTTAGATTGAAGCAACGATTTGTAATGGATGATGACTCTATAAAATAGGCGTATTGTACTTACGTCCTGCATCTTCTTCAGGTTCTCCTGTAGCATGTTGATCTCGGCTTTCAGGACTTGCTCCATCTCATTCTTCTCCTGTTCAGCCTTCTCCATCTCCTGCAGAGGAACATCAACGTCAACACCAATATCAACATCAACATTAACATAAAGATCAACGTCAACATCCGTTTCGGCATCAATATCAACCTCAGCATCAATATCTACGTCAACACCAGCATCAATGTCGACATCAACATAACGTCAGCATCAGCATCAATATCAATACCAATACCAACATCATCATTGATCAACACATTGAAAGTTGTTACAGCAATGTGGACATCATTAGTATATTACACTGGCATCAGTATCAACATCAACATAAGCCGTATCTACATCAACATTAACACTAACGTCAACTTCAACACATTCAGACCGGCTACAGTTATGTGGACAGTATTGTGGTATACTATAACTCTGTCATCAACATCATCATCAACTTCATCATCAGCATAAACGTCAACATCAGCATCAGCATCGACATCAATGCAATTGAGATTTGTCTCTGCCCGCTTAATAAGCGTCTAATTTCAGTTTGGCATCTGAAGCAGCATCAACATCAATACATGTACAATTGAGATGTGTCTCTGTCTACTAGTCTATTAAGCATCTAATTTCAATTTGCTTCAATACAAAGGTCCTCGGCAACTTTAGATATTTTTCTTTTTTAAATTGGGGTTTAAGGCTTGTCACTTTAGGCCAGGAGGAAACCCGCAACATCCGTAGCACTGAATGTTGTAGTAAACCTGCGAGCACTAGCTGGTACTGACAAGACCAAGGATGATAACTGCATTGCCACTCTACAGACAGCGCATCCTATCCTATCGCGTCAGAAAGGTAACTTTCGCGAACTGATGCCGGGCTCCCGGGGCGGGATTTGACCCTGAAACCTTTCGTTCCGAAGTCCAACGTTCTACCCCTGCAATACCACCCGCCCCTACTAGTTTAGATAGTAACGTATGGTATGTAATATTGATGATTGTAGAGACATAGATTGATATAGATTTATAATACGGTTTAGAGCAGCTTGTAAAATGATTTCACTAGTAATGTCACGGCATGTCAGTTTACTGCAGGAGCAAACCTGCAACACCCGTAGCTCTGGGTGTTGCCGTAGACCTCCGAGTTCCGGCTGGTACTAGAGAGCCGAGGATGATCTGCATTGTGAATTTGGCTGGTAGACAGGTTGAGATATACAAGTATGTAGGAATGGAGGATATAAAGATACTTGTCGGGCTAGATTTAAATATATATTAATTGTATAAATGGATATCATATCAATATTGTCTAGATAATGTCTGAGTCTATATGAGTGTATTAATGTACGAACGTTTTACTTCAATAATACTTTTAACACCGCTTTCATCGGTAATTGTGACAACAATACGTAGGCATTATGTTAACATTCCATATGACCATAGAAATATATTTTAATTATCAAAATTATAGCTTATTTTGCTTCTCATCGCATGCCTACACTTAATTTTTAAAGTCACATGCCGTCATATTATTACATACATTCAGTCACGATTTTGCTTGGTTCTACGAAAGCAGAAGAAAAACACAGAACATGTGGCATATATATATAGCATATTAGCACAAGGCCTGTATAGATTTTCTAGGTGTGTGTTGCAATCCTACCCGCAGGATCCATAGTGGTGGCACATTTTCCACGCAGTTCACACAATTTATAAACAGGTGTTGCAAGGAATGAGTCACGAGTGTCACCTGTGGTATGTCGGGACTGAAACTCAAATGAGTGTGTGTGTGTGTGTGTGTGTGTGTGTGTGTGTGTGGCTCTGCCTCGCTCGTACGTATGTTACTATATTACTGACAGGCTAGTCCGTGCTGACAGGCTAGTGCAGTGTCATTCAGGTATGCATACACAGCGACACATCATTAAATATATAAACCTGTGTCGACAGCGATGAGCATAATTGATAATTAATCGATAAATAAAAATAATAAATAAAAGTTATTCCGTATTAATAGAATATTTGCCTTGTTTTGTTGTTATTGAACGCCAATATTATGATCGTAATAAAATAAATAAAAATCGTGTTTTATTGGAGATAAAAAAAAATACCAAGGTATAATTAGTTTAATTAAAGGGATGGGACAGAATCTTCATTTGTAGAAAACCCAAACAAGTGGTTCGCGTAAAGAAACAGGAAAAGAGTTAACATTGATAAAACATCATGTTGAGGAAAATGTCATCGCAGTTCATGGTATACTATCATCATTACTTCGAGTTGTTTACAAATGAAGATTGTGTTAGTCTCTTTCAGTGTACGTAGTTTCAGCTAACAAAAATATTATAATACATGTACATGTATGTGTCCAAGATTTCACTCAATAATTTAGAGAGTAAAAATAATTCTGTACTGCTTTGAGAGATGCGGGTGTGTGTGCATCTGTAGAACAATAAAATCGCGTCCGACATATCGTAGTGTGTCTAAAATACTACTATCACGTCCTTGCCGTGGCTAGCTACTTTACCAAACGGAATTCAATGAATGGCAGTTTCTCTCCTTCCGTGACACTAATTGAACTACGGAATAGTTTTAATTTGGTCAGCTGTACATCAATATTAACCACGATGACATATATAGAGGATATTTCATGGGCCACGAGTTAAAATATCGCTTTTCCCACGTCACCAGATACATGCTATTTCACTAGACACATAAAATATCATATTTATTATATACTTGTATTATATAATTATCAGCAAAACTTTGAATAGAAAACATGACATGTCACGATAGATCATCGAACGTTTTGAAATAAAATGGCGACCCTAACGACGAGCTAGCCTTCAATAGTTTTAACGACAAATAGAAGTCAAAACAGAATATATTCAATTAATCAACAAACACAAACAACTGGTACAACTCTGAAACATCGTAAATGTTTAACGTGGTGTATCAAATTGATGAAATAATTGCACGATGAACTGACGAAAGTGGCAGTCGGCATCGTGGTTCACAGCGTGTTCAATAGTATCGGAAGGTGTTCTCGTCACTGTAGTGACGATATCATTTTTCTCAGATTGATAAAATCTCGGTCTTTCACTGCTAAGTACATTATAAATAAGACACGTGCGTCAGATAACATCTAGATAATGGTCTGTTGACAAGTGACGTCACGGGTAATATTGCTTTACGTGTTACGTCACAAGTCCATTTTGTATATGGAGCTTTATAGTAATTTAATAGGAATAACCAATCATATTGATCGTATTGCGTGCTTTCTGGTTAAAATTGCTATCATAATTTCGAAAGTATTCAATTAAACTCGATAAAAGTTATGTATATGTTCATACTTATGCAATTTGCATTTGCATCATGAATATCGAATACATATTGCTATTGCAGTTAAATACCTGTAGTATGCTATACCCCTGGCAACACGTGGTGTGTATACATAGGACTGTTGTAAGATGTCGAGTAATATACGTGGGCGATGTAACATGGCTGGCGGGTTGTATAATTGTATTAAGTCAACTATAGATATTAGATACACCGTGCCAAGAGATCGTGTACTTTGGAAATTTGTATCACAATTTCGGAAAATTATACAAAATAATACTAAGACATGTAAAAAGTAGCATTCAACATAGAGTAAAGATAACAATTGTCAAAGCAATAACCTCATGTCGTTTTTGTCTCCGATAAGATTTTTGTTCGGCTGAAATTCTGCCGATAATATTATTAATAGGAAAAGTGTTCATTTCAAAAGGTAATATTGTCTCTGATCGTCGTCTAACGTTTTATTAGGACGGCATGTATCACTGGGGAGAACCGCATGCGGGCAACTGCAGTTACTCGCATCCAAATTGAGAGTGTTTGTCAATGTGATTTTTCCCGTTTAAGAGGTATCTTTCATATGTCCATTTACTTAAACTTCAAGATATATATAAAATATGAATTTTTGAATCGTACAGGTTTTGAATAAAACATTTGGGTATGAGATATCAAGCATAGAAAACTGCGTGTGTTTCATAGACAACGTATAGTAAATCTACCTGTTACCCTCATCTTAAAAACATAACAGATACCCGCATCACACGCGATATTCGATGCTCGATATCTCATTCCCAATGCTTTTTTTTCCAAGATGCATATTGCACGTTTAGACCTAGTGGGATAGATCAGACAAACACGTTCCACCTGAGGGGACTATAATGACGTAGATATGTTATGGAAGGAGACTTATGGCACAAACTTCTGTGACGTAGCTATCTTATGAAAGGCGAGCACAGGATTCTGTGACGTAGTTAGCTTATGGAAGGAGACATGGCACAATAGTATGTGACGTAGCTATCTTATGGAAGAAGATGTATTGCCCAAGCGTATTGTTCCAAGCCATGTCGTATCGAAACGATATGTACGTACATAGTATGTACATAAGACTGCTGACAATTAATTGACGTCGTAGATGCATTGTGATGTCACAGAGGTTACGTGCCGAATATGCCTATCTCAGCATAGAATCCCTATTTATTATTTAAATTACACCCCGGGTACTACATAGGATATTACACGATGTTCTATTTAATATCAATGTTATGTCCCTCGTGAAATCACTTTATTTTCACTCGTTGAAGCTCGTACATATAAGTATTACATTCGGGACCTACAGTTGATATTAAATTGAACATCGTGTAATATCCTACATTTATGGTACATAATTCGGTGACGTGGCTATCCTATGGAAGGAGAGTTTGACGTACCATCTTTCGTACTCTGTCCTCCACCTTCTGCATCTGTGTGTCCATTTCTTCCTCCAGACTCCTGAGATGTTTCTCATGTTGCTCCTTCTCCCTGAAGCCAACAGCACGTGCACGTATTATAAGGAGTAGCACGTAATTCACAAGCTTCCGGTTTCACTGACTTCGGAATGAATAAATTGCTACTAGAATTAATCGCTCCCCGTTGAATGCGGCATTGCCTGAATTTGACGTTGCTAGCTTAATATTATTACATATTTAAACAAAAACTATTTCTCAACAGGTTTAAAGCATATTAATTCCGCTTTAGCTTGTTTGCCGAATATAAGAAGAAACAGAATTTGGGTCTTTAACTAGACCACTCATGTCAGGCTACAGTGGACCCAGTCCCTCGTGTTTTCTCCTCCCATGTTCTACCTAGAGCCGCCCTCAAGACTCTTTCACTTGTATCACAGATGGTCAGTTTAGGACAGGAGAAAACTCACAACATACGTAGTGCTGAATGTTGCAGTAAACCTGCGAACACCGGCTGGTACTGACAGACCAAGGACGATAACTTCATCGCCATAGTGTGGTCGCTTCAGAAAGGTAGTTTTCGCGAATATTGATATGTCTGGCTCCCGGGACGGGATTTAAACCCTTTGGCTCCGATGGCGATAAGCATGAAAAGGTCGCTATATAAATACTAGTATGGTATTTATTATAACTCCAACGTTCTACCATATCGCAACCACCAGCGACCACTACCACAAGAAGATACTTGTATGGAGGCGTCACGTGCAGGAGTTCCTACCTTTTATACGTCTTCTCCAGGCGCTCATTCTCCTGTTGGTAGATTCTGATGTCCTTAATGACTCCCAGAATGATGTTCTCAAACTGAGTAAGGAGTTCCGGGTACTCACTGGCGTGCAGCTTCTGGTAGAGGTCACACACCTGCTCTTGGCTGCAAAATGTGAAATTTTGATGTACAAATACGTGCAGAGTGTTTCATACTATAATTCACAATAATAGATGTGAACTTAAAAAATATTGTCATACGGTAATAATTTACGATATTTACCTACAAATAATTCACATCTGAAACACATAATATGCATATTGTATACGTAACTGGAGCGAGCTAAGCTGGTAATTAGCATGCCACTGGCCGTCTTCTCCACGGCAGGTCCCTATGCCACTCCAGGTATGTATGATGGCATAACTTTCTACATTACCCCCCATATCTGCAAATGCACACATTGCCGGACTGTCGTCGGGTATCTTCAACATTATACAAATTATGTCCGTGCATCTAACGCTAATGACCCCTGATCTATGGTATACTTTACTATATAATCAGAGGGGCATTCTTAGAGAGAGGGGAGACCCGAAACAACTCGGTGTGCATGCTGGCCGGTGCTGCCCGAGAATCTCTCCCCGGGTAGTACTTGTACCGCGGCCGTGTGCCACACTCCTCAATAAATCCACTAATTACATCCGCTACGTGTCATCCTTGATCATCAATGAATGTTCAACATCAGACATCGGACGATCGACCTGTCCACCGCTGCCGCAACATCTACCACAATCACTACAACTAATACCACAATCAACAACAGTAACTAACCAGGAGAAGAATTCGACTCTGTTAAAATATTATCGGCTAAATTAATTTCTATTGTATTTCTGACATTGGTATGGTAGTTTACGTTCTTTGTTGTTGGGTGAGCTGATGCTGTTGGCCGGCAACAGTCATTTTCAGTAACATACCAATATTTGCAGAGTGTTGTATACTAGTAGTATACAATCTGTGTTGTTGGGCCAGTTGGTGTATGTTTTTATTATTATTATTTGTTTGTTTATTTATGTATTTTTTAAATTTATGTATTTATATTTAGTTTTGTTTGTTTTGTTTTTTCTTGTTTATTTTCGTTTTGGTTTTACGCTGTTTTTTCTTTTCGTTTACTTTACTTTAATATAAGTCTGGGCGAAATATAAGTGTTTTACAGTATTTGGATTTTTGTTGTTGCTGTTGTTGTTGTTGATTATGATGATGATGATATGATGATGATGATATGATGATAATGATGATGATGATGATATGTTGATGGGTTTTATTTCGTACGTGACCAATTGACCCTCTCCTTGCTGGATTAGGCACGGGCACTGCTCTGTAGGGCATCTCCGGTTGCCTTCAGTATACCATAGTATGTTTTTCCAGATGAATAAGACACAGCCGACGGCAAACGCTAAGTTTGCTACAATAACATAATTTATGTTGGACAAGGCATCCAATATCTTTAACAGTCTCCTCACGAGACTTAACACAATGAATGCTATCTACTGTAAGAATGTTTACTACCTAATGGGTAAGTTAGGTCGCCTTGTTATTACTGAGGAGGTCGGAGACATCAAACGGGAGAAAGCAAGCATACAAGTAATATGTGTATACAGCTGGTAAAGATGTAGAATACAATTCTATAGGATATGGTTTATGAATCGATTTTCCGTGGAGCGATTAGTGCGTAATAAGTATACATTCTGCCAGATTAGGATAAGTAGACGCAACATAAACAGTGGTATAGGCATTGTATATTTAGTAGGATGCCTAACAGGTAATCTGGGTGAAATACCTGACTGAAATCTATGTTTTTGTCTTTCTTTATTTCTAATAATTTTAGATACATAATTTAAGTTATGGCGATCATGACAATTATCAAATTCAAAATACATACGCATTTGTGGTTCATTCGACATTGTTGTAATTCTCCTAGACTATTGAACTTGTCTCCATCGTAAAGCAAAAACAGGAACTCGAATAGGATTCGAACTCGTGAGTGTTTTTTTTTTATTTTTTTTTTATTTTTATTATTGGGGTTTTAAGTCGCTTTCAAGATTCTTTCACTTATATCACGACTTGTCAGTTTAGGTCAGGAGGAAACCCGCA
>JAUTBT010044273.1:0-35374 GCA_032361225.1 Lepetodrilus schrolli | reverse complement strand
AATAGTAGATGGTGTTTCAAACTTCATATAGTTGTTTTGAGTATTTAAACTTTATATTAACTGGTGAATTATGGTAAATTTTAAAAAATTATATATTTGACCTTTGACCTTGAACTGACCTTGACCTTTAAAATCTGGCAGCCCCCTCTAAAATGTTTAGCCAAATTTGGTACTTTGGGCCAGCGTGTCACGATCATTCCCCTAAGCCACTCCACTAGTTATTCATGTAGCCTATATGTTTATTTCAACATGTTCAATGTAATTAATTCTTGAAAATAAAACATGCAAAATGAGATCATAATATTTATACACTAGCATAAAAAGCAGTATTTTAATATTCAAAAACCTATAAATATTATTAAAGCTTCGATTTTCCACTCGCCTAAGGGAGGTAATCAGTCTGCACCAAGAAATCTCTACTTTCGGAGGCAAATATTTACGACGAGGATCTGAAAAAAATAACAAAGGGAGCTATGAGTCTAAGATAATATTTAATGGCATGTGACAGTCCACTAAAATGACAGCAATATTTTCTAACGTGGTGGTAGACTTAGAAAAAGAACTGAAAGGTAAATTTCATACAGATTTTGACTACGTTGCGATGGTCCAAAAACTTAGTGACCACGCGGGCGTGCAAATGCAAACATCACAAAATGGAGATTCCGAAAACATTTCGCTGCATGGGTCGTGGTTCGACATGACACAAGTGTACAATTTGCTAATCACCGCACTGACAATGTATGGAGCTACGACAGTGCCAAAGGACAAACTAGAACCACAAGTCATGCTCGCAACATCTGAAAGCATCGTGCCAGTTGTTGAGAATACAGTCGAATATGAATCTGATAATGATTTAAACACAATGACTAATGACACAGAAAACCACAATATTAATAGTACTCCAGAGAATGACACTGCACATTGCTTGTCAATACAGCCTTGTGGTCTGAACACACAACTTGATAGTGTTGCAGCACCTGTAATGAAAAACATTGAACATGCATCAATACTTGCAAATGGTGATGGCATAATACATGGTATCGCACATGTTGTATTGGACAAGGAAATATGTGAAGATGGAATTGATCATGTTGATATGGATATTGAGATGCAGGTTACAAATGATTCTGATCATACAACAATTAAGAAGAAACAAGGACTACTGGTTAATGAAAAGAACGAGTTCAGTACGATTCCAACTTCCCAACTGAAATGCAGAAGTAAATCCAATAGCCTTCCAGGAGAAATATACAGTGTTGATATCAAACCCAATATGCATTGTGGTAGGGGTAGACCTCGCAAATTTCCAGTGGGTGAACAATTTTGTGAAAAATGTGATTTTGTTGGCAAAGATAGGCAGTCTTTAAATGCACATTGCCAAAGAGTGCACTTCGGAATACCAACAAAATGTGATGTATGTCATAAAATCTTCCCAAACCGTCGCTACATGAAAAGTCATAAAGCTTCACATAATATCCGGCAACACTGCTGTGACGTGTGTGGTAAAATTTACAAGATTAGGAAAGCAATGTTGGAACACAAGAAAACACACGAAGAAGACTATGTCAAACCTTCCTTTTATTGTGACTTGTGTCCAAAGTCCTACTCAACCCAATACAGCTTGACAACCCACATAAAATCTGAACATTTTGGTGAAAAAAAGAAGACACACCTATGCTCAATATGTGGCAAAAGTTTCACAACAAAAACTACTTTACAAGAACATTCTAATGCTCACACTGGTGTAAAAACTCATGTTTGTGAAGTTTGTGGAAAAGGTTTTTCATATGGGTCATCACTCCGAGAACACAAATCTGTTCATGTTGATAAACAGTTCGCTTGTGGAATATGTAAGAAGGTGTTTCGTCAGAGGACTGGACTACAAATGCACATGAGAATACATGAACAAGTGAAGCAATATGTTTGTAATGCCTGTGGTCTCGAGTTCACACAAAGGCATTCCCTACTGAGACATGAGCGCGTCCACAAAGGAGAGAGACCGTTTATTTGTAAATTGTGTTCGAGGAACTTCAGTGATACTTCCATCATCCGACGTCACTTGATTCTCGTCCACAAGATACACAAAGATGCCAAAACATGGCGCGAGGACATCATAAGCATGGTTCAAGATGCATCATGCAACATGTGTAAGTTAAGAATTTAAGGCATAGTAATAATAATAATAATAATAATAATAATGGCTATTTAAAATGCACCAAATCGACCCCCTAAAGCATGCTCAAAGTGCCACGTTATTATCTCTGGTCAATGGATCAGTGTTTCTCAACTCCCTGAGGAGTATACAATCATGACATATTCATTGTCAAACGTATTTTACTGGAAAATATGTACATTTGATTTGTCTACACAAGTATCAATCAAGTATATTATGCAACAAACTACATTTGCTGCATGGCCCACTGGTTTTCGCTATTTTCTTTATTTTTTATCTCACAATTTTTAATATAGGTAAAGCACCAATTCAACCAATTTTAATACTTGAACATAAAAAATAAATCAATAAAATATTAAAATATTGAAAACATGTGGAAAATGCAGCTTGTTGCACAATATACTTGATTGATACTTGTGTAGACAAATCAAATGTACATACTTTCATGTAAAAATACACTTGACCATGAAATATGTCGACAAAAATTAAATATATATAATTAGGGCCTTTCTAGTTGACTCCAGCAATGAGCAGGTTAAAGAGGACTGAGCTTCATATTGTGAAATACTTTCACAATGAAATATGATTGCTGCTAAACGAGTTGTGATCATTGCTTATCATCTATAATCAACTGCTGAATTACTGGTTCTATATCATGACCGAAATTGTATGTTTTCTTCAAATGTGATAACAATTACCAGATGATCTTCCACTTCAGCTTTCCTGATCTCGCAGAACAAACAAAATCCCAGAGATGATCACAAAGAAGAAGGAAGTGACTCGCTGTTGATGGATGTCAAGTCTGATGTTTAGATCTCTGAACAAATGCTGAATGAAGATTGTTTTATGTCAAACTTTTATATGTATTATGTCATTAAAATTGATTGAAGTTATAATTTGTTTTTACATCTTCTTGTTTCTCTGGTCAAACTTTCCAAAGTGTATTAACGGCATACAATTATGGTTTGTTGACATTTTTCATTCTCAAACATATATTACCTGAAAGTATGTACATTTGACGTGTCTACACAAGTATATTGGGCAACAAGTTACATTTTCAGCATGCCCAACTTGTTTACAATATTTTAATATATTTTTTTAATGTTTTTTTATCTCGTGAAAATATACGAAACTATTGTTGCCTAATATGCTCGTGTAGATAAATTAAATGTACATAAATTACAGGTAAGATATGACAACCATGATTGAGATAGTCATAATAAATATTTTAATTATTTTTGTCATTTGTGGAACAAAGGCAATTTGTACTTCTCAAAATCAGTTGGCGTCACTCCGTTTTGTAGATTTGACATTTCAAAATGGCTGTTGATATTGAGGGAAGAAGCTTTGTGGAATTATATTTTTTTAAAGTATTGCAGGAGAATCGTAGACATGTTTTACAGATGTTGCCACAACAACAAATTGTCATTCATTTGTAAGGAAAACAAGATTTGTATTGTGTAAAAATTAGCAGCTTTTTATCTTAAGTAGAACAGTGGTCACAACACAATGACAAAGGCCTGCTCATGTAACCATTTACAGCTGGAGGTAACCTGCAACATTTGTAGCATATAGTGATCCAGTAAACCTGCGAGAGCACTGGCTTGTACTGATGGGCCAAGGATAATCCCACCATTTTTACAGACGAACACATCAAACTGTCGACACCCAGCAGTCACGTAGCTGCCTATATGCAGACGAATCTACATCAATTTCCTAGCCATTTTGTATTTTTTAAACAAAACATTAACATGGCAGACTTGCAGTACTCTGATGAATCCTTATAACGTAACCATAGCTATGTCCTTGCCCAAAGAAACGGGCTTTGTAGCATAATGGGTAGAGTGTTGACCCGGATTGCAGAAAGTCGCATCATACCAAAAGACGTTAAAAGATGGTACTTGTTCCCCTGCTTGGTGCTCAGAATTAAAGGGGTAAAGCATTGGTTGGCTCGGATCTATCTGTGGCATGTGATATTCCAAGTGTGCTAGCACTATAAAATCCAGACTACCACAAACAGTAGATCTACATATGCATGCAAGCCATGATGTGATTGAAAAATCTTGAAAGCGGCTTTAAACTTCAAATCAACCAAGAAATAGCCATGCTATTATTAATAGGGAGTATTAAAGGCATACAATCGCAGTTTGTTGACATATTTCATGGTCAAACCTATTTTTACCTTAAAGTATGTGCATTTGATTTGTCTACACAAGTAGGTCATATTCATTGGGCAACAAGCTAATTTCCACATACCCCACTTGTTTTCAATATTTTAATATTTTATTTTACTTTTGTATTTTTTATTGAGATAAAAAACAAATAAATTCATAACAATGAAAGCATGAAAATATTGAAAACCACTGGGACCTGAGCGAAATTTATCTTGTTGCCCACCGTATACTTGTGTAGACAAATCAAATGTATATACTTTCAGGTAAAATACCTTTGTTCCTGAAATATTCATCTCAAAAAAGGCAATTTTGCTTTAGTACTGTTTGGTATATACTGTTGCATATGAGTGAAATATTCTTGCAGAGATGATGGCATTAAGCAAGCAATAACTCTGTGTATACCTCTTTACAAAGATCGACTGGTCTAAGGGAGGCAATCCTTCTACACAATATAAATCTCTACTTTCGGAGGCGAATAAGTGACGAACACACTGATATTGACAGGTTTCTTTATTATTTTCAACAATAATATATGCACTGCAAATTTCGCACGGGTTCTACGCGTGTAAATATCTATAATGTATGGAAACTGAAAAGGATTATGAGATTAGTCTAGTGCAAATTTAATTGCATTCACATTTGCATCGCCCAGACTGGAAATAGTCCACGAAAATGACACGAATATTTTCTAACGTGGTGGCAGATATCGATAAAGAACTCAAAGGAAAATTCCCAGCAAATTTTGACTACTTTGCAATGGTCCAGCAAGTTAGCCATGATGCAGGTGTGCAAGTAAAAAGAACACAAGATGGCGATCTAAACGACATCTCGCTGCATGGCTTATGGATCGCCATGGAACAAGTGCATAGTTTGCTCACCACAGCGCTGACAGTGTATGGAGCTACGACGGTGCCAACACACAAACCAGCGTCACCTGTAACATGTGTAAATATCGCTAAACTCGAGAGCATGATGCCTCAAAATACAATTGAATCAGAATATTTAATTGCTAAATATTTAAACAAATCTAATGTGGAGACGGAACATACAGGAGGCCAGAAAGTTTTTAATATTCATGAGAATGATGCTGCACAGAGTTTGTCAATAAAGCCTTATGTTAGGAACACACAACTTAATACTGTTGCAAATCCTGTAACCAAAAACATCGAGCAGGCATCAATATTTGCTGCACATGTTGATGACATGATACGCAGCGCAAATGAGGTATTGGATAAGGAGATGAGTGAAGATAAAATTAAGAAAAAAGTTGAAAGGGATGTTGTAAATGATTCTGATCAAACTAGTATTAAAAAGAAACGAGGCAGACCCAAAAAACACTTTAAAGTGACTACCAATCAAATTAAGGACTTGAGAACCAAATCAACATTTCAAATGAAATTCAGAAAAAAATATAATAGGCTGAAAAAGCAAATACACAGTGATGGCAGCAAATTGAATAGTACTCGTGGCAGAGGTAGACCACGCAAGTTTCCAGACGGGGAACCTAATGAACATTTTTGTCGTGAATGTGATTTTGTTGCCAATACAAGGAGATCTTTAAGTGACCACTGTCATAGATTACACTTTGGAAGACCAACAAAATGTGACGTGTGTCATAAAATATTCCCAAATCGTCGTTACATGAAGCGTCACAGATCTTCCCATGTTGACCCTCAGCACTGCTGCGATGTGTGTGGTAAAATGTACAAAATTAGGAAAGCCATGTTGGAACACAAGAAAACGCATGAAGAGGGCTATGCAAGACCTTCCTTTCCTTGTGACTTGTGTTCAAAGTCCTTCTGCAGCCTTTATATCTTGACATGCCATGTAAAATCCCAACATTTAGGTCAAAAGAGGAACTATCTATGCTCAGTATGTGGCAAAAGTTTCACAACAAAACACTCCTTGCAAGAACATTCTAACGCTCATACCGGTGTAAAACCTCATATTTGTGAAGTTTGTGGAAAAGGATTTTCCTATGAGTCGGCACTTCGAGATCACAAATTTGTTCACATTGATAATAAACAGTTTGTTTGTGAAGTATGTAGCAAGGCTTTTAGTCAGCGGTCTGGATTAAAAATGCACATGAGAATACACGAACAAGTGAAGCAATTTGTTTGTAATGACTGTGGTCGAGAGTTCACACAGAAGCAAGCCCTACAGAGACATGAGCGCGTCCACAAAGGAGACAGACCGTTTATTTGTAAATTATGTTCTAGGAACTTTAGTGATGCTTCCATCGTCCGACGTCACTTGATTCTCGTCCACAAGATACACAAAGATGCCAAAACATGGCGCGAGGACATCATAAGCAAAGTCCAAGGCGCCATTAACTATCATGTTGAAAGAATTCCTGGAATCGTGGAAATACAGGAAGCCTATTCTAATATTTCCATGCAGATGGAGATGAATCCGACTGAAGAGAAGATCAAAGAACCTTACCTGTACCCTCCAACAAAAGAAGCATCTACAGAAGGACAATCCACATCTAGTCCTGAAGCAGATGCTGAAGAAAGCATACAAGTTGAAAGGTCAGTTGGTGTTTCAACAGGTTACTCTGAGTCCGGGACTCGCCCCACGACAACAGCAATGCAGAGTTGGTTCTCAGGACTCCACCATGAGAAGCATTATGAGATTCAGAAACCTGACTTCAGTCCTGACAGCTCTGCAAGTGCAACGGCTCCACAATCCATGGACAAGACTTTGGTGTGTCAAAAGGGCAGCCCTATTGGTGCAATGGATCCACAATCGATAGTGTGTCGGAATGAGCTTCATACTCGGAGGTTGCACAGTGATCCATCATCGCACAATTGTGTTGAACACATGAATGGTTCTCATGAAATAACGGCAGCCCATGAAAGACTTTATTCTTACGGGCAGCTCACAGATCCTCAAGGTAGACATCCTATACCAGGTGCTTCTTGTGAACGAGACCATCCTCTGCCATTTCTTGTACAGCAGGAAGATGCAACAGGAACACCCCTGGAAACTAATGCAGCAGGTCCAACATCGACACATTTTTCTTCTCATATAGAATCAGAAGGAAATACAGATTCTTATGCCGAAGATATTCCTCATCAAAGGGAGAGAACTACCCAATACATCATGGAACCTTCTGGTAGGGCTGAAGGACCTCAGTATTCCTCTGCAGCAGCAGCTCAATCGAAGGCATCAGTTACGACTAGCAGCAACACTATTCCTGCCTCTTCACAGGCTTGGCCTATGTATGCTTACTATTCCCACTTGGCCAGTCAATTTGGTATGACTTTAGGCGACTATCCTTACATAGGCAGTTCTGGCAGCTCCCACCAATGATGGCTGGAGAATGCCATCCCAAGGAGTATATCTGAAGTTAGTGTCAAATGTAAGTTGCCATCGTGCCTTCATCATTGACATTAGGAATGAGTTTATGCTACAGCAATAATTCCACCAGCACAGACTATGTACTGTCATGTTCTGCCAGTGTTGCCATCAAAGTGTGTCATCCCTAGGGAGTTGAGGAAAAGGAGCACAAACTGATTCATTTACCAGAGTAATGTAGCGCTCTCAGCATGCTGTTGAGTGTGCAACATAAATGTGCACATTATTATTATTAAAGACACTCGGAGAGAAAGATTTGGGTAGGTGGAATATAGAAGCTAACTCTTATTAAATGCATTATGATCTCAGCAGCGACATGGATAACTTGCAAACCGTGGATGCAACATTCCCAATAATCTTCTTGCTTCACATGTACCACAATGCATGGAGAACTGAATCACAGGCACTTGATGCAGGCCCTTGTTGTTTTTTTTAATACATTCTGTAAAAAAAAAGAAATAATGTTATTTTTTCAAAATATGTTTTTTATTGAATATTGTTGGTTTGGTGGGGTTTTTTTTAAATTTTTTTTTTGGGGTGGGTGGGGGGTGGGGTGTCTATGTAGTGATAAAATATATATATATATATATATATATTTTTATTTAACATGGGGACCTATGGAAGACTTATTATATAAATTCTAGATCTATATAGTCCAATATGTCGTCGATGGGTCCCTATTTAATTGAATTTTTGTTTATTCAAAATATTATCACTACATATATGTTAAAAAAAATATATAAATATATTTAAAAAAATCAATGGTCTACTTCAAGTGCCTGTTCATGAATGCATTCTTGTGGTGATTTTGTTCATTTGGTCGAAATGTACAGTGATGGTGTGTTCCTTAGGAAATGCTGAGTAGTATGTTGCAGGTGTATCTTTGCTTTGTTACTGAAGTGAACCAAGAGGCAGAACATATAATTTTGGAGGTCACCAAAGGTCAACTGTTTGGGTCTCTAATCTGTGTTCCTAATGCAGTTGATCGTTGTCGTGTATAGGTGAAATATTCCCTTTGTGAAGTAAAGCACGCATTCATTCATTTAGAAGGCTAATGTTATCAATATCAATTTTGTGGTGTCTGCAGAGGCCATTGGTACTTGCATGTAAGTGTTTTCTATTGATGAGACTGTTCTTGCAGTGTATTGATGAGACTGTTCTTGCAATGTATTGATGGACAATTTTCTATAAAGCCCTACATTCCTGTCTGCCCTTGCCGCTAATAAAATACTGGGTACAAACTACAAAACCAGTGGATTGATGGAAGATGTTTGTTTTTTTAAAGTAAACACCAAGTATGAAATGTTTATGGAATGTGTTCTGGTATGCTAATAAAATACAGGATATAGTATGATATTGCCAACCATTATATTGTGCCATTCTTTTTATTGCATATTATTGTAGAAACATTCAAAGGAAATTCATTAATGACTCATGCACGCACGCACACACACACACACACACACACACACACACACACACACACACACACACGCATGCATGCATGCAGACACATAGGGAAAGGAGTGAAATCCAGAAGACTATAATTTTAAACATTTCATCAAGGAGAAAATAATAAGTCATCTACTGTTCATATTGTACATTTCATTAATTCAATAATATATAATATTTCATGTGGTGCGTGTTTGCATTTCAAACGGCGATATTATATAGCTCGAAGCGCACATATAATCACACTTTACTGTGGAAAAAGAAACTTGATGAAAGGGTATTCATTCTACATGTGGCAAGAAATCCCGACTGGCTTCCAATACCCGTGAAAGTTTGCTTGACTGGTCATCGACATTATGGTGTTTTGTTTTACTCCATGAGACGTAAATAAATATATATGCATCATGAGGATGATGAGAGCGGATTGCTAACAGAGCGGATGGCTTACTGTCAGTCGTAAACAAATACATATTATACCAGGGAGTCATACTTTGTAAAATATATCATCCAGATCATGTGTCGCGCAATTCAACTTCATACTTGTATAAGCTACTGATTTAAAGTCTTGTCAGTACCAGCCGGTGCTCACAGGTTTACTACAACATTCAGTGATACGGATGTTGCGGGTTTCCTCCTAACCTAAACTGACAAGTCGTGATATAAGTGAAAGAATCTTGAAATCGACTCTAAACCCCGATTCCATTTTGTGTGTATATAAACCTCGATTCCACTGGTAAAATGATATAATTGAACGCAGATATATCATGCATAATAACATTATTATAGTTCGGCATGAAATGCATTGACACCCCTATTTCGTAGATTATCTCGGTAAATACTTCATGGGAATAAAACAAAATAATAAAAATTCAATTTCTAATTTTGTAAGACCTATAGACTATATATATTTTTTAATGAAAAGTTTACACCATTAATAAAAAGTAAAAAATAAAATCCTATTTATCATTTTAATATTTTGAGTAAGATTTATTTTATTCAGATGTGCGACGTCCGAAATACGGAACAGGCAAAGAGGCTCAATTTGCACGTGTGGGTGAGTGAAAAAGAGCATCAGAACGTGCTAGTTGAGCCATTTTACATTCTCCGTTTTTCGGACGTCACCTCTCTGCATAAAATAATACTAAACGCAAAATATTTTGTAATAAACAGGTTTTTCTTTGTATTAATGGTGCAAACGTTTACATTTTCTTTTTGTTAGGTTGTATACAAATTAAGAAATTGAAGTTTTTTGGGTTTGTCAGTCCATAAAGTATTTACTATTTAACGAGATAATCTCAGTGAAGAAATAGGGGTGTCATTGCATTTCATGTCAAATCGTTGTAAGGTTATAATGACTGCGTGTATGGTTAAAGTGAGATAATTTCTATTTTATTTAAATATACACATGATACATGTAGGCCTACATACTATAAAATAATTGATGCGCATCTGTTCTCGGATCGGTACATGAAAGATTGATCAACATTATACGGCTTTGTCTGTTGGAGACAGAGAAAGGAGCATTAAATTGTATTTTAATGGTAAAATTAAAGAAGAGTTTCAATGTAGCATATCCCCTTCACATCCTGACGAAATGTGTGAATGTTTGGTAGGTATTGTCCGTGAATTCCCCGTGACCAACCAATTCTGTCAATCACTAGGCCAGTTATACGCTATCACTAGGCCTTTGTATCTATTTCTACGTAGTGACCACTCCTTTGTAGACATAAATTGATAGATAGTTCCTAACGAGATCTTCAATAGAGTATCGAAAAGAGAAACAAAAATACCGCCTTGTTGTGTGAGCCAAACTCGTACAAAATGACGTCATTTGTTCTGACCAATTAAACACGCATATCTATACCATTTGTTAGTGGTCAACACTTGACCGGGGGTCGGTAGCTTTGATCTCTGACCGCAACAAACTGAGCAGCGCAGCGCCGTAATACGTGCATAGATCGAGACGAATTATTTCGAGGACGCAATTCGTTAAACTTGTTTTAAGATTTACAACGTCTTGCTCATTTAGCCGGAATTTGTACCTCTTCAAACTGAATGAATGCCTTAGACTGGGAGCCGTCTCGTGTCAACGCTTCTTTAGACTGGATTTACAACCTACTTCAAATTATTCTCATACTTTAACCTCCAACCCTGCCCTGGCAAATTGATTCCTTATACACTAGTTAAAAACCTCCACACGCCACGCCCATACATGTCCTACATATTATTTGCAATGAGAGATTCCTACTTACATCAACTCACAGTCATGTTATTAACTTTAAAAACTCAATATTAATATAAAGCGAAAGTGCCATTCTTGATTTTAAAATAATTTTATTCTAAACAGCATAAAGAGGCATACATAGATGGTATATTTTGCTAATTTCCGAGACGTTATAAAGCCATGCAATTAGAAGTAAAATTTGTATTGACATTTTATCACCTGATCATGATTACACATATATGCTCTCACATAGCTATAAGTAATGTTCACAGTATTCGATAATAGAGCTCTTTAACTGGGACTAGTTTACATTCTACATAACCATAACATCGTTATTTTATGTAATATTGGACGTTACGGTTCGTTGCTCAAGAGACCAATTCTACATAGAAGAGTGCATGATGCAAGTTGATACAGCAATTAGTATACTATAGATAACGTACTCAAATTAGTATTGCCACTTACGTATTCATAATTGAAACGATGATTACTGGAATTAGTATTTCCATCAAATTACCGGTAGCTACGATGGACAACCTCATGACCTCATAGATCGCAAGAACAATGTCGAAAGCACATATAAAAGAATTTTAAAAATAAACTTTGCGAAATTAGACGCTGACATTCAATATCCTGAAGTCGTAGCATTGTGATAATAGACATCGAATATTTCACATATCTGTCGATTGCATTATTTCAATTACTATGAATTAGTGATGCGTAAATTTATCTTGTGAATGCCGTTTAATTGAGTTATTAGGGTTAGCAATAAATATATATGCACTGTATTATTGGAAGAAAGGATGGTATAAGCATGATAATAAAATAACTATTTTTTAGAGAGAGAGAGAGAGAATTAATTCAATATAATAATAAAAACAATATACTTATAATAATACGTACAAACTTTGGCCAATAATGTATTTGTTAAAATTCGCTTCTAGAAATCTTACATCACACAATGAGAGAGAGAGAGAGAGAGAGGGAGGAGGGGAGAGAGATAGAAGAGAAAGAGAGAGGGGAGAGAGAGGGGAAGAGAAGAGAGAGAATGAGAATGAATTCAATATTATAACAAAAACAATATACTCACAAGGGCATAATACGTACAACTGTTGGCCAATAATGTATTTTTTTTAATATATGCCAGCCATTTTTACATTAAACTTTCTAAAAAGCCTGCGTTACAGCCTAGTAATTAACTACATATACAATCGTCTCTTTTTTTACTATACAATCTAAAATGGAGGTGATGAAAGTCAATGCTATCAGCGTCATGACATGAAATCGGATCGTAAATATTTTCCTTGTTTAAAAAAACATATAAACATTCATCTTTCTGCCAGGTGGTGTTTTCCGTTCTGTCTGACCAGATGTCTTTTGCGTCACTTCCGCTCCGACAGTCTGCTGCTAGCTCACTTCTGTTAATCTACTGCACCACAGACGTTTAATCAACCTATCTGAAATGAATAATCGGATTAAGCAGAGAAGTTGTTTATTGCATCACGCGTTAAATAGAAGACGGGTAGATTTGAAATGTAACGCTGGAAGATATAATGTTGTTTTAGCACATGCCACTCACTACTGAACATAATAACAAAACCACTCATGCAATAAAACGGTCAGTAATAAGTGTACATGGTGTCACATGACAGCACAGTCACGGACGAATTATTTAACCAAAAATAAATAAATGGGTGTTAATCAATCGAAATGTATGTACTGAACAATAGCATCAAACTATATGTATAATAAAATATATATGTATGGCGTCGTATATATTATTCATGCATTTTATTTCTCGTAACTTTAAAATGGTATTATAATATAGTTCAATATTTCAGCATTTCAAATAGTGGTCTGTAAAGCTGATAAAATTCAATTTCAATTTCAATTTTTCAAAATTATTATTTCGCAAAATGTCCATCTTTATTTAAAAAAAGAATACATAATACCTTCCTTCGTCTTAACGTTATCACCTACGTCTTAACCACATTAATATTCGCCGTTACAGTAATTTAGTAGCTAAAAGCAATATTTCTAAAACACTAACGGTTAATGCTATTCATTTATACTGAACTGCTCTTTATAGATACTAGTATATATACTTGATTTCCTTGGTCTGTCAGTAACAGTCGGTGCTCGCAGGTTTACTGCAACATTCAGCGCTACAAATGTTGCGGGTTTCCTCCTGTCCTAAACTGACAAGCCGTGATAGAAGTGAAAGAATCTTGAAAGCGGCTCTAAACCCCAATGGAAAAAAAAATTGTTGATTAATCAATACAACAATTCCACTTTAGAATTTAATTTGAATTCATGCATACTTACACATTAACTATATGGCATTTATTGTACCTGAATACTAATACTAATACTAATACTAATACTGATACTAATACTAATACTAATACTAATACTAATACTAATACGAATACGAATACGATGTTTATGGTTGTCGGGTCACGAGAAAGTGTAATTTCCAATGTTATCGTGGGGAAGTTAACTGCAATTAGAACGTTCGCGATCAATATAACGACTACAATTTTATGGTCTCAGAGACTACATCTAAACTCCAAACACTTAAGATTAACATTTTATTAGCCAATCATTATATTTGCATGTCAATAATAAAAATGTAATTGGAATATTCTCTACCAGCATAACGTTAGCCAACGCTGTCAGGTCACTGATAAATTATTGACATTATACCACAAAACGATTGCGATTGATTGTGAACTATTTTCTCTAGTTTGAAGGCATACACTCACAGATTATGTTGTCGTTTTGGACCGAGTTAAAATGCAAAGTATATGCACTTAGCATACAGATAATCGCTTTTTTACCTCGAGAGGTAAAATTCCACTGCAGTTTATATTTCCGGTAAAACCCAAATAATCAGTTAGTAATGTACTGTAATATCTCAATTTTCTATAGTCAAATAGACAAACGGGGATAACTCTAATAATTGAACACGGTCAAAATAACATTTCACTACTACTGGTACCAATAAAGCTATGTAATTATACGGGATATGCGGAAAATGTAACTGGTTACCCAATATACTTATGTAAACACATCAAATGTATATACTTTCTTGTAAAAATAAGTTTGACCATGAAATATGTAAACAAACCTTTGATTGTATGCCTTTAAACATATTTTATTGACCAAAAATAGCATGTATTTTATAGAGTGAGCTTTAATAAGCACACGGGATTCTATCTGATAAGGAATGTGCCATTCTCTCCAGGAATTGTACTGATTTCATTCTCAATGGTGAGGGTATGGGCAGTGTTCATATAAGACATGTCACATAGCATGTGACTGCTATATGTATTTTAATGCATAGCCATAATCAAAGAAATAAACAAAGAATATGTACACCGACAGTCTAAAATCGATGATGACATATTTTCACGTCATCGCCCAGTGTAATCGGCATTGACGCCGTCAATCAGGGAGTCTCGCTGACTCTTAAAGCACGTGACTTCGATTTAGTCAAGCGTGTCAGATCAGCTAAATCTTGTAAAATTATTTTTCAATGAATTATAGATGGCCGTATAGATCATAGACTAATTGGCGCAAAGTCAATCTGTTAAAAAGTTGGATAGTTAGTGAGAGTATTCTCAATGGCGCCAGACTTGAAATGAATGGTGAGAGTTATTTAGTGTCAACTACTATTACACATTTAGATACATGTCATATTTGATCTTATTAGAATACACACCCCAGCAATGACAGAAGATCAAATAAGCATGATGTCTGTATGTAATATCTCTACATACATTTTACTAAAACTTTAACTTGAAAATAAATTTGAAAAATAAATTATATTCATTATTATATTGCAATATTGAAGGTAAATAATTATCATAATATTTAATTAGTAAGTTTGCAAAATGATAAAAAAAAGTATGAAATATAATTTTAATATTGAGTAAATCTGTTTAGTTATTTTTAGTTATTAATGTGGCCATTTTCATTAATATAACAATAGTTTTACATTTCTTCTTTGAAAATACCTTGAATAATTAAAGAACCATCATTAAAGGGTATTTTCAAAAAAAGACTATTAATATAGCTTATTGATGTTAATAATACATATCAATCAATATTGAATACAATTTGGACAACTATCTTTTATTATTTTTATTCACACGGTTATATTGTTTTACAGCCGTCTATAATAGATATCAATTGATATTTTATATACATCGCTACTTTACGTGTTAGTTTCCAATAACTAACGGTGTCAGGAGCTATGATAGTCTACAACGCTATATTAATAACCATTGCTTGATCAGTACTATATAGTATTCGTGACATATGGGATTTTGTACATAGAACAACAGGTGCCCAACGAAATTCACAAGCACCTGTCATGTAGATATCGATATACATGTCACATGTCTGATAGTGACATGAGCACGCGGTAATGCCCGTGCTTCACGTGTTTTACGACTTTGTGCGTTTATTGCCCCACTTCAGTGTTTGACAGATATCTGGTAGCGACTTGCTGCTTGTGCATCAATGCTAGACATTTAGTAAGGATAGCTCACAACAATTGCAGACAATCGCAGACAGACAGAAGTTGTATTCTCATAGATAAAGGTTTTAGCGATTAAAACAACCAAATTTTAAGTTTCGATACCCAGTATAATTCTGCTAGAATATTTATCCAATGTATATAAAAAGTGAAAATTACGTTATTAAAATACAGGTGAATTTTAGTTTCAAACATTCCCACCAATACGCTTATGGTTGTTGGTAGTGATTAGTTTTATAATACTACACGTATCGTATGCAATGTGCTTTGTCTGTTAATAAGGCATCAATAAATAATACTTAGATATTATGTTTATGGCATTTTTATCATCCAAAACAAAAATCGCGGCAAATTCATTCTATTTCAGCCTCGTTATTCTCACGTTACTTTCACATATCATGAAACGAATGGATATCCAATCGTTTTATGATATGTAAGTTGTAATAAGTACAAGCGTTTGTACAATTATGTTTACAAGCTTGTAAACATAATTGTACAAACGCTTGTACTTATTACAACTTAATATTATGCAATCTCAAAATAAGTCATATTTTTTGGTTGTCAATGCTTTCTTCAACATTGCCTTTGATCAGTGAATCCCATAACAAATATGAATCGCTACAACACGTAACATCTTCTCTCATCTATAAACTCATCTGCACTGTGTTTGATATGAAAACACGACTATAATATCTTCCTACAAACCCCGCGTTCATCTACGTTTGATACTGGAGGTACTGAAGATACTATAACGTTGTCTGCGAAGGTTTGATGTATGTGTTTCACATTTACACATTTCAACCAAGGGCGATCGGAAACATAAGGAATTGAAATCACATGCTCTATACTGTATAATGCATCTACCGGTGTCCGTGACGCGGGCCGCTTGTTTCATGACTTCACATTGCGTCATCGCGCATCATCGCGAGCGATTGGTCTTTGGTACTACTCGACTGGTAGATATTGACACAGAGATATATGGGATGAGAACAATTTTAAAATTGGGGATACTTCACACGGATCGAGGGGAATTCGCTCCACTTCCTGAATTTTATTACACTGGTCTGTCCCTCTGTAGATGCTTGAACCTTGCTGGGTAGTTTCCTTCCTTTCAGATCACGTCTATCATTACCATATGTTGTGTAACTTAAACCCACTTTGATACTTCCAGAATTATTATTGTATTGGCGACAGATATATCGGAAATGTAAGACTTCGATATTGACACAGTTTTGCTGGAAAAGACTGATGAAATGCAAGATCTAACACTATTTTAAACTCGTTCTTTAACTCGTATTTTGATATACCTTATTTTCTGGAGATAACTGATCTAAACGAAATTTATTACTATTTGTACAGTTTACCGAAGCAAACAGATGTTGAATAAATGTAAGATGTTGATGTACACGGTTTATTGGGAAACACTGTTCTAGTAGCCTACTGTAGTAGTACTGTTCTAGTAGCCCACTGTAGTAGTACTGTTCTAGTAGCCTACTGTAGTAGTACTGTTATAGTAGCCTACTGTAGTAGTACTGTTCTAGTAGTCTACTGTAGTAGTACTGTTCTAGTAGCCTACTGTGAAGTGGGTTTTTTTACAATTTATTGGAATAGTATTTTCTACTCGAATAATATAGCATATATTTGATCGATAATATAGCATATTTATATCACTATATTTATTCCTTCAAATATGGAAGTCGGATTTAAAACAACTAATAAATTAAGTCCAAGAAGAAAAACCATTGGTAGTGCCTAGCACCTACAGTTAACTAATACTTTTCAGCTAAATTTATCAACATATTCTCATATACATTGAACAATTTAAGAAAGTAAATGTTATCTGTCAATAGTTAATCTATTACTATTAAATCGTTATAAAATACTGTCATGATAATGTAATAGCATTACAAAAAAATACCCGTGACATTCGTGTGCACTAATTAAAAATATTATCGAAACTGGTTTAATGGCTTTGTAGTAATAGTTATAGTATCCCAATAAGCATTTAAATATTAATAAGTAAAATTAAATCAAGACATCTGGAGAAATATCAATACGGTATTAAACGAAGACATGTTTCTGTCTCAGCACAATTCCCCGGATGTTGAGATGTCCGCTGGGCAGACACGTGTATGGTATAAAGCTTAGGCTAGAATAATGTCAGTTTGTAAGTAATAGATACTATCTTTGCTGTAAAGAAACACGGATAGGTTGAAATTCGTGATTGTTATCGTAATTAAATCAACGTGTCTTCCCCTGTTTATTAAACATGTCGAAAGTACTGCTTCCGTTTTGCAATGCGATGTAATAGAAAAAGATCTTGACATTATGTTGACAAGAATGATATTTTGATGATATGTTATTTATCGGTGATTCCATATCGAAGTGATATGTCACACCAATTTCTTTATAGTAAACTGCAATAGGTTTGTGTATGTATCTATATTTGATCGACCTACCCCCCTTCCCCCCCCCCTCTCTCTCTCTCTCTCTCTCTCTCTCTCACTCACTCACTATCAGTTCCCTTGGACACTATTTGGTATAATCGTCAAGTACACGTTGTAAATCTGACCATTGTGACGGCTGAAGATATCGAAGAGGCACGGCTGTAAATCCCCACCCCCTTAAGTCTGTCCCCGACCCCCTTATGTCTATCCCGACCCCCTTCTATATGCCGTCCGCCCTAACATGGATACAGGACAAGGGCTCTTATAATAGTTCTTGTCGAAAAACAACGAGCAGCGAATATTCCAATATGAGAAAACTGAATATATACTAGTTTTCAAGAATGGGAATCATCATATTTTTATATCTACTGATAAGAATTACTTTCTCGAAATTATGCAACCTTGTCTACTTCCGTTGTTAAAGATTATTTTATATGCTGTAAAATGACACATTATATAATTACATTAAATTTACATTAGGACAATATTTCACCCATTACTATTATACACCTATTAGAATCTGTATACGTATCTCCTTGGGATTGTGACATTACTTGGTAATGGACGTTATTTGACCAGAATGAGGCCTCAGTCTATTGTGCGAAAATACCTCAAAACCTAATCCAACATTGAAAGCGGAATAAATGGTCATGCACAACATGTTTAATACCATTCTACAACAGGACGTAACGGAATGGTCAGTAAATTAAAATTCATCAGCATATTGCAAATCAAGGGTTGCTGAAACATAACAACTTTCTAGACCATTGTTGTACTGAACGCATCCTGCTGAAATTGTACCATGGACATGGACATGTTAGTTTTACTTACATTTATCTATTATTTCTTTTCCCAATATTACAATGTATCCTGGTAAATGTTCACGTAGATCCTGACTGGGGAAGGAATGACTGATTTGTACACATCTCCGAGTCTTATGCTACGTTTATTGATGTTATAAATTTCACATCTAATTCTCTCACAGGACCTCAGATTGCCCAATTGCTTTATATTCGCGCGATCGTTTTATTGTACTGTGCGTGGATATATTACTATTGCCTATGCCCATAACCTTGCCGTACCGTGGGCATATAAGCTGTAACATAAGCTCTCACTCATTTGATATGTAGTGATATATACATGTATAAAGTAATTTGACTTTACACATATTGAATGACTACGTTGATTGGCGAGCGACACATGTAAAACGAATTTCTGAATGCTGTTCATAGTATTGTAGATTTCATGTTAGATTCGTGTACATGTCTATTTAATACATGTCTACTGGGGTGTATGTATATGGGGCATGATATGGTTGGGTTGGGTCAGGTGCCGCCCCCCCTCTCTCTCTCTCTCTCTCTCTCGCGCTCTCTCTCTCTCTCTCTCTCTCTCTCTCTCTCTCTCTCTCTCCCTCTCTCTCTCCTCTCCACTCTACACTCTTACTTCCATTCCATTGCCAGCGCACATGTATATATACAAGACTATACAAATAGTACATTTTGAAATATATTTCAATGACATAACCAAAGACAATATAATACAATACTTATTAATTTATTTATATTAAAATGTTAGCTTCTTAGATATTGCAATACTATTATACATCTAACAATATATCATAATTACAAGGGTTTGCCTTACGTGAACATATCACATTTCATCATCATATTTATAATGTAGAGAACACGGGGTTTTTTTCAAGAAAAAACTAAATGAGTTCTTTTCATTCAACAAGTGTCATGTGATACTAGAAAATAAACATTTAGCGGACGATTTGCATATATAAATGCCAACAGTAGTATATTTATAATTTAAGAGTAATCATCGAGTTATTTCTATTACGATAAGTTTACATGATGTACCATTTAGGGTTCCAAATTTGGAGTCAGTGATACGTCTATCTACATTGGCATTGTAAAATTGTGACAGATATAACAATCTGACATTTACTATCATAATTTTGATACTACCTCCTCACAACTTTCAGAATTATATATTATAATTCACCCGATCGCATACTAGTAAACTACAGACTAGTAATCTCGAGTCGTTTGGGTACCATTCTGTTTGTAATCTTTAAGATTCACTGAGGAGGGATATGTATATTTAAATTCTTCCAATATCAATCTGGATACGGCATTTAAATACTTCCAATATCAACAAGTATACGGCATTAAAATGCTTGTTTTAAACAATACTAAATACCCATTACACAAATAGCCATTGGCAAATTGAACAATATGAACCAAAATGCATTTCACTTACATTTGACATATGATAATTGTGTAACTACAAACGAACGATATATATATATATATTATGATAAGTTAAAAACATAGTAAACAATGTATATATTCATAAAAATACATTTGTACGAGCTGTTTTATGAAGAATACTAGTCTACGTAGATATAGTGTTGCGAATATTGGCCCATATAACCCTTAATGCCAATGACTTGATGTGTTAATATATGCCTACCACAACGTGTTTTATTGTTTTCTGTGTCTTTCATCTCGATACCCATCAATTATATCCATATTACACTCGCATTTACCGACCTGTAATTCCAACAAGAGGGATAATGTACGAACAATAGTTTTGTGTCATTAGGATGGGCATCATGAGGGGTAGCACCCTGGAAACTCCACCCCCCCGCGCGAGATCGGCCTGTGTGATCCCCGGCACCTTGTTCAACGTCGTCACACTTCGTTATCCATACCCTGACCCCACACGCCCCTATCCCCGGGATATGAGGTCACGTGATCAATGTGCTACTGTTACAAAGGTAGAGAAATGGTACTCAACGTTCATACTGAACATGGTACTGCATACCGCCCGTGGTTTTCTTTCGAATTTCGCGTACTTCGTAATTTTCGTAATTTTAATGGATAATTGAAACATCTAATGGTGTGTTTTTTTATGAGTGGCGGTAAGCTTTGAAATAATTCATACTTAACATTAACTGGTTGTTACACTACGAGAGGATGCTTGCCCGAAGCAACGCCGTTTACGATGAACATTAAAAAAGTATTTTATCTTAATGTAATTAACACCTTCGGTCTCATTTCGAAATGGATGATGCCGGTGTAAAATGATTTGTGACCATTTCACGGTTTAGAACGGACGAATTAAAGGTGTACATGACAAAGCATATTGAAAAATTCATATAAACGTAAATTGGAAGGACTTTTACTTTAAATGTATCTTCTTACAAAGGACAGTATAGATAGACACTTCTACTGTTATCATTCTGAAGAAATGTTCAGATTATAACTCACTCATCACTGTATTGTCAAGCTACAGAATATGTTGTTAGATTTTCGAGTCAATAATCTTGACCTTTACTGTAGATTAAACCGCCGACAACGCTGGTAAATATTGACACAAACTCACTATTAACTTATATTTATATTCCAAGGCCTGTGATTAAAAGTATCTATATTGTTGTGGTGAAAATCATATGATAATTAATATAAATACCAACTTTTTAAAATGATGTCAATAATGTTGAGGTACGTACTGACGACAAGGGCAATGTTTGAATTTAAGTGTCGTTATCATTTTGTATTCAAACGTTTCCCACGAAGTTACTACAAAATTTGTAAAATATATCGTAATGTAGCATCTGGCGCATTATACATATCCATATACATTATGATGTATTATTTATATTAACTGTTTTAATAAAAAATGTACAGATTGACCACTTTCTTCACTATATATTTTAATATTTTGTTGGTGTGTAGTATTTACATGAAACTGCACCGAGCTTAATTACCAATCATATGCATTTCATTATAATTATGTCTGTTTAATTATATTAAAATACTTGTGATTATTTTCATATTCAGACCAAAATGTATGTGATATATATTGGTGTGTGTGCGTGCTTGTGTGTGTGTGTGTGTGTGCGTGTGCGTGTGTGTGTGTCTATCCTGGTTTCTGTACCTGGTCGCACTACTAGAAAGTGAATGAAAAATCAAATAACTGTCATGCCTCTTTGACAGAGCGTGTTTACCTTACTATGGGCAGAAGACTAGCGATTTAATATTAGAAAATCGGGAGTATAAAGTCGGAAGAAGGGCAGTTTGGGGCTATAAATCTACTCTATAAATCTACTCGCCTTTATTTGTACGTGTTCAGGGTTATCAGGTCCCCTTCTGTCACGGGAAACGGGCAAGAATTGAGGTTCTATAGTGAGAAAATAATTTACCTTCTCGGTCATAATGGATATTTCATAAACAGTTACATGGGATAATTTCTAAAAATTGTCAAATAAATTAAATACGAAATATTAAACGTATATTTGGGGTTCTTTTTAATGTTCATATTATTTCTAATTATGCGTGTTTAATAATAATTTTTATTCATTTATATTTAGGTTAACAAGTGACCTATAACCTGGGGTAATTTCTCAAGTTTGTCAAGTAAATTAAATACGAAATGTTAAACGTATTACGTGAGGTTGATTTTAATTTCCATATTACAGTATATCTAATTATGAGCGCTTAAGAATTATTTGTGTACATGTATTTTATGTTAACTTGTGAACATTATTTTTTTGGCATATTCATTTGTAGAATTTCCTAAGCAATATGTAAACAGGAGGAGTATACAATTATCGGTGTATCTAAATAATTGCTGTCTGGGAAACAACTACGGCATCAATCGTCATCATGAAAATAATCATTTTATTGTCTCACAAGAGGTATGCTAGCAAAATATATTAAAGTCTGATGTACATAGATATATTATGAAGCTAAATATCATCCAAGTTAACCCATCAATAATGCATGATACTACAGATTAATAGTTTTAGATGCATTGTGTTACATACGTTACACTTTTAATTCGGACTTAATCCAGACGTCGAGGGTCTCATCATTACAATTAACTTGTAATTAACTCATGGATATAAATTGAAACACGACAGAATAATGACTATAAATTGTAAACCACATAATGTTGTTTAGGACAATCAATTTAGATATTATCTGAAATAATTCTTTATTAATATAAATTTACATTAAGAATGTCCCACATCCAATAAAGAATATCAACGTGTATATATATTGTTTTGTTTTTTTTGTTTTGTCTTGTTTTTTTTACACTGAAAATTAATAATGGATAACAATATTAAATTATATTTAATAATTTTCAAAGTTAGATACACAACTACAATAAAACAAAACTGTACTACAGATAGACAGACAGACATTTAGGATTTTAGATATTTACAGTGTCACTGTCCTTTTTCGCGTTGACACAAATTCAGTTACAGAAACGGGTAGCACCTACAAGTAATCGACTGCAGCACTAATCCGTGGTTTGCGTGCGGGCCTACGACTGTCTGCCGAAAGAATGCAAAACATGAGAAACACGTGTCTGCGTCAGTTAATCTGTTCAATATGACATTGATCCTTTGTTAATTTCAGTGTCGGTTTCAAAACGAAATCTACATCAGTCTACATCTGCAAGTCGTGGCGGGAAATTGGATGCTCCTGTGTATCGTTTTCCAGATGTTCCGATTTTAGTATAATATATCCTATACAGCTTATCCATAGCATTTTGGGGGGGTTCATTATTGACTTTTATTTAGTTGCGAATTTTATTGTTAATTAATTATCAGGGCATAAAACTCGTCTGTGTGTATAGTATATTTCATGATTGATTGAAACGCACGAATATTTATTGAAGAAAATGTCATGGGATTTGGGTAAAAGAATTTAAGCGCTTATAAGATTTGCTCCATATCAGAATACGAAGCATATCATTAAATAATGCATACACCCATAAATTAAACATATATCATTTTGAAGAAAATATATTTGAGGAATAAATTAATTGCAAAAATACAATGCACAAATTAATAATAATAAATAATTAAAACAACAAATAAGAACGTAAACAGCCGAATGATTTGCAACGCATAGACTTAGTTACATCAAATTAGGTAAACTCAATCTGTATCGTTTGAATGGTAATATTATCCATCATGTAGTTAGATATTTCTCACGATGATGAATTATAACAAAATCGGACACCATATTAAATGACCAATCTCAAAGTATATAATACTTCTTGAATGTCAATGTTTATCAATTGACCAACATAATAGCTGGACAGAAGAACTGGACACACGAAAGAAGAGAATCTGGATAGCTGCAATCAGGTGTGGTATAGAAAACACGGTTTCAGCGATAGACGCCCTAGAAACATCCCATCCCTGATGTCTACTTCGAATCCACGTGTCCGGTTATACGGGTCATTATCAAACTTCACTTTTTAATCAACGAGTTCAATTACATCAAAGTCGGTGTGGACCAAGTATCTGATGTATAGCTAATATAGACTGCAGTGTACAAACACGGAGAGTTATCTCCCCCATACCCCCTCACACCCACCCCCACCGAGCGAAACTTTGATACGGGTAATCAAATATATCATGATATCATGTGTTGTAATAGATGTTATGGAATCCACGAGAATCGTAACGGTTACCAGGCATTGAAATAACATAGTGATATCTTCAGTAGAAATCTTAGAAATCACCACGAAGAGCGATTATTCTTAGGGAATGTTTGGCATATCTTACTTCTAGCCTATTGTATAAATAACTTTGTTATTACACAAAACACGCTTTGTACCATTCCCTTTGCATTTATGGCAATCAAATATGTTTAAATCATACAAGTTGCAATGGATTAACAAATTTCTGCTCAACAAACTTCAGAAAATTAAACAACTTGCAGCACCTTTGATTAGTCGCTGTTCAAAACATGCATCTATAATAAATGAAATGATGCTGCTACACTGGTTACCAGCTAAGGCCAGGTCTCATCACAACATATTAAATCTCACCTACCGATGTCTTATTTCACGGCTCCATCTAAATCTCTGACTTGATTCATCCATACACACCAACTATACATCTACGATCGGCAAATCTATGTCAACTCTCGCATTCTCTGCAGCTAAATTATGGAATGAACTTCCACTGGATTTAAAACTCGTTCCTACTCTTATTTCCTTTAAATCCTCATTAAAGACAGTTCTGTTCAAGTCCTTCTACCACAACTGACTTTTATCCACAACTCTGTATACTTAGTATATGCTATCGCTTGAGAAACCACTTGGTGGATGGAGTATTGCGCTTTATACATTGACTCATTATTAATATTATTATTATTATTATTAAAAATACTTTCATGAATTAAAACAAATGATATCACGGTGACAAAGAGAAATCAATGTCTCGATTTATGACTCATACGAGTGACATGAATACATTTAAATAGTGTTTCATACTTGTTGATATAATATATTGTAACTCAAAACTAACCTAGCAAAATCCTTATCCTAGTATAACAGCATAATAAATTACTGTAGTAATTAATTACAATTTACATATTAATGTTCACAATTGACTTCTATATTTTAGAGAAATTTTAGTATGTCAAACTTTCAAATCAAAGAAAAAGGAAATATGATCTGAATAACTAATTTAAATTAAACATTTTAGAAATAAAACATGGCATTTACATGCCCACTTTGAAATCAAATGACAAATCAAAACGAAATAGCGTATTCGGAGTAATGAATAAAATAAAAAAATATTGAAAAAGTAATGTATATAACAAAGTACTGTTTCATGGTAATAATATATCAACTCAGGATGAAAACAAAGTATCATTGGTTATTCTGTTATTCCATTGAGGAACTAAAATGTGTGAGTTATTATAAAATAAGTTTGTTAATAGGCTAAGATCACACCCTGTCATTCCTCTCTAAACTGTCACACGTTCATTGCACAGAAAACATGTCTAAACTAGTGACAGTATATCTCATGTCACTTGATTATAAACATGTCAGAGGACATTTTGAAATATGTATAAGAGATTAATATTGTCATATCAGTAGTTTGTGTACAAAACATAAAACATAGGATGTACGATGTAAAACTTAGTTCTGAACCCATTTAAACCGTTCGATGGAAACAACATTACTATGCTGACTTCAAGTAACGATCGTAGTTTATATATTAGAACACAATACGGCAGAAATAAATATATAAAATATCAGCGACACTATGTATAGCCATATAAGGCTCACTTGGTTTATTATTAAATGAAATATCACGATATTATTTCTATTTAATTGTTTATTTACGAACACGGTCCACCAGATAAATTAATTAAGGCAAGAGTCTAACGACATGACATGGTACCAATCAATAGTTATTTAATTTTTTTTATTTACAAACATGACTGAATACAGTCACACACTATTTACCTTATATCCAGTAGTCAATCACAGTCACGTGGTTTCATCTCAGAAAATATATTTATGGTATTTATATTATCACAAACTCATCTATATGCATCAATATCTAGAATAATATTAAGTGTACTTTTATAATTTATTTGAAGTAGTCCAATGCCTTCATTGCAAGACAATATTGGACTTTTATAATTTATTTGAAGTAGTCCAATGCCTTTATTGCATGACAATATTGGATTGCTGCACGAGTAAACTAATACTCCAATGTAGTAACTCATTTAACTCAGATAGAGCTCGCGGTGATTTTACAACCAATTAATTAGTTCTTCTCTAAATATATAACCATAAATTATAAACAAATACAATTAACATTAACACATAAGTATAGGCGAACGCGAACATCCATATACTTGTCACTGATGGTCAATGTTACAGAGGTACTGAGGTGAAAGGTCAAAAACATTTTTATTATCCATCTTATTAAATTCTCACCAAATGACCAACCAACGATAACAACAACAACAGTAGCACAAAGGATTTGTCCTCAGACCAGGTTTGAATATTTATAGCATAGTTTACGACCGACGTATACGATCTTGACCAAGGCTGTCAAACAGTACAGACGGCCAATTCGTGAATAAATACGACGTCAGTAGTCTACTACAAGATTCCAATGAAATTGGGTTCATAAAATAATTAAAGCCAGGTATGAACGAAGCTGGGGGAGGGGTCAAATAAGGTAAAGTGAAATCGAAATGCAATAAATTAGATGTATTTACGTGTAAACATAGGTAATCCGTGTGTCTATGAAATTACGATGTCGTATATTTAAGGTGTTTAGTTCAATAATTAAGTGATATATAGGTGAGTGCTAAATAGGCTGGAGTAAATTCATAATTAGTATTTATGATAAATAACTGGAGTATATATTAAATCCCTGTTTATGCGCACTATATAATTACTGCAATTACTTATAGCGTTTCCATAACGTGTGGTGCCGTATATTATACAACATAATTTGTTTCATTGATTGACTTAATGCAGAGTTTACTTGAGAGGTTTGAAACATACACGTGGACAAGGGCTTGTGCAATATTAGTATTGTAACAGTAATTTAATGTAAATTGTAAGCACTTCATAATGTACGTTGTTTACTCCTGGTATTAAAGACTCTTATAGTAAATGTATCTAGTAGAAAAAATAATAAGTAGAAACTATAGAATGTGGTCTACGTTTTGGTCTACATGTCAATTTTACAAATCACAGACTAAAACTTTAAAGTGTGAATTATTGAATGGGGGTTTGTTTATTGTTTAAAATCACAACCTGTCATTCCTCATCCTATGCACCTGATTGTCTACGATAATTAATTTTGCGACGGAATATACGTCTGGGGTAAGGGACTGCCCCCAAATATTGACAGTACAGCACGAATCCCTCGTGCCATGGCATGTCATGTCTATTTCACACCCCACCACAGTGACATCTACACCTGTAGCAGACAGACAAGTCAACACCGCCTAGTGCACATCGTCGCCCGCCCATTGGCTGGCAAATGCTTCGAGGCGGGGTTTATCTCCCCACGTCACAATTGAGTAGGCGTGGTTTTCACCCATATACAGCAGGTAAATAGGTCCCAACTCTTCAATCGGTACTTACATTCAGGCCAGACGGAATTATTAATCACAAGACTTGGACTGGTGATTGTATTTAAAAAGGTTCATGCAGTGTGGTCGTTGGTTATCTCTGTAAGGAGGAAACAAGTCTTTAGGATTTATTTCCTTAATATTCGGGTGAAATTCCGCACCGTATTTTATGGTATTTCTTTGTCGGGTGCATGCCAGGTTGACTTTGAGATCTTCCAGATATGAGCATGACCTTGTGTCACGAGAACGCCCCAGCAATGTTCGCTTCGCGACCATCTCCAACCCCTTACAGCTACGCAGGATTCGGGTACCCCACCCAGGGTGGCTACAATCAGGAATATGGACAGTACGGTATCCCCGACCCCAGTGCCGTGCAGCAGTCGTGGATGTACGGGAGTGGAGCCCGCCCGACCCACGGGATGGAAGACTGGAGTCAGGCAGGGTACGTTCCTACCCCCACCTCTCTTCAGCAGGGACCGTACAATTATTCATACCGCACCCACGGGGACGGTGAGTACCCCCAGGGTTCCGTCCCTCAGGCACACAGTCCACAACTGACGGTGCTAGACAATCCGAACCCCCAGGATTCCTGCTCCCCACCCAGTTCAGCTCTCAGTCCTGGGGGGACCAACTCCAAGCAGCTACGTGCCCCCTTCGAGTGGATGAAATGCACAACGTCCGTTCCGGCGCCAGGTAACTGTAAGCCCATGTTCCATATATTCTACCTTTTTGTTTTATTATAATTTGCATGATGGCTCCATTTTGCATGATGGCTCCTTTGTAACATACGTAGAACGTTATTGTTCTTGGCAGGATAGTTTAAACAATAATAATTATGTTCTACTTTCAAACAGCTCAATATTAAATTTCTGACAATTTATTTTACTGGACATTGTCATCGCATGTCTTCATTATGTTAAATTGCATTTTATATGTAGAAAATCAACATCAGCAATATTATTATATATTTCGGACAATATATCTTACTGGATATTGTCATCGCCTGTCTTCATTATGTTAAATTGCATTTTTATATGTAGAAAATCAACATCAGCAATATTATTATATATTTGTAAACTACATTTTTTTTAAACAACATTTATTAAAGCAATATTGTGAGAGAAAACAAATACTATAATAAAAAAAATATGTAAGAGCGGAAGTATTTTAATAGCATAATGATTGTTCTTCTTAAGGTTAACTCATTGGCTATCTAATAATATATCTTCCTTCACCTGATCTCTAATCAATTGGTCTGGACAGTCTAGTTAGTGTCTGTCTAAGTAATCAACAACTGGTCCATCAGATCAGAATTGAGATCAACACGCTTTTCATAAATAAAGACAACATTTAAACAATTTTAGTAGGGTCTACCTTGAGGCATTTAAAGCCTATAATCCCAATGGATTCCATGAATGAAGTTCAAGTATCGAGTGCAGAAACGCTGCCTTGTTTTGAGTTGGCACCTCTGTGTTTATTACCTGTGGGTATTAACTTTATGTGACATATCTGTGTAAATTATTCCTCAATACCTCCATATTGCCCAATGTGTTCGTAATGCTATTTTCTGACCAGTTTGTTTAATTAGTGGATACAGCCTGCAATATAACTGTCATGCCTCAATAATAATTTAACACATTCCAGAAAAACGCATCATTTAGATATGATCATCTGTAAATAATGCAATCCACGCTGAACATTATTGTCAAACATAATAGAAATATAAAACTATGCATGCCAATTGATTGC
Source organism: Lepetodrilus schrolli (assembly GCA_032361225.1). Taxonomy (NCBI): domain Eukaryota; kingdom Metazoa; phylum Mollusca; class Gastropoda; order Lepetellida; family Lepetodrilidae; genus Lepetodrilus; species Lepetodrilus schrolli. The sequence goes on along the minus strand of JAUTBT010044273.1, from coordinate 5,326 downwards.
TCATAAGTTACCAAAAGATGCTTCAAATTTCGGTATCCAATATAAGTTTGTTTTTTTTAATCAAGTGACACTGACCAAATATTCTCTCTATCTCTATCTCTATCTCTATCTCTATCTCTATCTCTATCTCTATCTCTATCTCTATCTCTATCTCTATCTCTCTCTCTATCTCTCTCTCTCTCTCTCTCTCTCTCTCTCTCTCTCTCTCTCTCTATCTCTCTCTCTTCTTTTATTAATGTTAACTGAAAGTCAAGTATTATTCAGTATCAAATAGAACAATACTAAAATATTATTATTCCCTGTAAAGTATTACCTGTAACAGATGTTAGCTGCAATATTTCGAAATAATTGTTCTTGAAAGCGGATCTAAACCTCAAACCAAATCCAAATAGTTCATGGATACCATTTGCAATATGACGTCCAAACACATATTATTGTCAACACACGTCGGTGTTAAATTCTTCACTTTCTCACGACAAATTGTCAACGAGACTTTAATAACCCAGTGTTATATTGTCTGAAATAATCAGATGACGGCGACCGTTTGAAGTGACCGCAACAGGTCATCTTTCTTCACCCATGTGCATAGTCCTGTGACTATCGCGTCATTGTAAACATAGGTAAAAGCTGGCTTTCTATTGCCAGTTCGTAACGCTAGTCTCATTTGAACCTCATTAGGTCGAGGTGGGCGTGGCAGGGCATGTTCGTAATGTCCAGTATTATAAAGGAACTCTAGTGTACAGAGTAAACGATCGTAAACTTTTGAGTAAGAAATTTTGCAGCCGTTCCCTTGCCTATTGTCACGTTGCTTCTCAGGTTGACTTTTAAGAATACCGAAAACATTCAGAGAATGTCGCCTAACGCTGTGGGGAGCTTGGATTTTGCTGTCATTAGATGCTCGTTTTCATTATTCGCGTAACAGCCAGAAAATTTACAATCTTGTCAACGGATAATGGGAACCAGAAAGAGTTCGCAGCATGTTACTAATTGCTCTGTAGGATAAGTAATTCAGGCACACTTCAAAGAGATTTCCATTCTCCCTCCCCCCCCCCCCACACACACACAAGCACCACACTTAGTCTAGTACGTGCTGTTGTTTTATCGTGGCATTTATTGAAATTAATCAAATATATTTTAAAAAGATACTAATATTACATTCATGGTATTTTTCTCTTTTTATTTCATTGGGACCGATGTCGCCAACCTGTCTGTTGCCTAATTAAGTCGACTGATGATTCCCGTTTTGTTTATATTTAGGATTCATCTAATAATCATTGTTAGTGTTGAAAGATTGCGTTTCCAGACTACTTCATTAAGCTTAAGACTGAACGCAGACATACTGACGCGAATTGCGGGTTAATTCTAATGGGATTAATCATTGGTATTAATCCCATTAATTGCAATCTATAATGACCATCAGTAACTTTTTAATTTATCTGTCGAGAAGTATACCAGTATGTGTATTTACGAACGAAACCTCGAAGATTTTTACGAACGAAACCTCGAAGATTTGTATCAATGGTTAATCGATTTATTTAAATATCAGGTGACATGGACGGGCCATGATGGCTTTAACGGTAAACCTTCTGACTTTGTCTCCAGAGCGCCCGTATAAAGATAGATATGTCTGGACATTGAACACCCCGGCTATATCTAACAATTGTCGGGAGACAACATGCTTTCTTATCGCTGTGATATTTGGGGTCAGATTCATTTCGAAAATCTAACACCTACTATTTCCTCTATACAATATCAGTCATATACTCACTGAAAAGCTATTGTCACATGTATTTCGTGGCGAATGTATGCTAATGAGTATAAATTCATATTTCATGTGTCTAAGATTATAAGCTTTTCAAATGCTAACGAGTATAGATCCACAATTAAAGTGTAATCGCTGATAAAAATTGAAACTCATGCTTTATCGCTGTGTATGCTTTATATTGTATTTATATCAATATAATGTATCTACTTATATATGTATCATTATTCATATTCTATAACTATATCATTAATATAGTATTTTCTATATCTATGTATTTATTCTATATCTATTGCTATATAATATATATCGGACCATTATGTATTTATTCATATTTAAAACAAACAAACAAAATCTAGACACATCGACCTATGATTCACGTCAATTCAACTTATTGACTTATAAAACAGTGACAATTTTCGAGGAAAGTACTTTCCGAATCTATTTCCGTAAGAATATTAAATATTTTGGATATGAAATCATGCTGAACTTCCATTTTATATTGGAGTTTGAAGGTAAATTGTGAGTTTAACATGAAATCAAAAACGTGTCGTAGCCTCTGGGTCCGATTGCCAAATATTTGTTCCCGAAAACAACCAACCGGCTTTCGATGTGATAACTAGTTTTTTTAAGACAAGAAGAGAACAGTTTAATCTGTGTGACCAACTCTCGTACTACGATCGTTCTGTGGAACAAGGACCACGTCTTTCATCCTGAGATCAAGAGGTCGGTGTTTGTACATGCCTGCTGTCAAATAAAAGGGCATATTCGCGGTAACCAGGCGATGAGGCATAGCAGGATTAGTTAGGCATACCTTGCTCGGCGATGACAGGATGGTCCCTGATACCAAACGTTATGATCGATATTAGAAATGGAATTCACAATTACAAATCTAATCTGCTTCGTGTGTACAGAAGTCAGTATTGCCATTGAGGAAAGAAAGGCTTTGTTGTGTCTGTAATATATTGAACACGCGTAGTACAATTGGTAACAGTCAACATTATCTTGAGTTCTCTGTCACATTTGTTTACTTTGTATATTGTTTTATGTATATGTTATATAGCTCTTTCATAGATGCTTTCAAGATATTAAAAGCTTATCATTAAGTAACAATTCCTGTTCGGCTACTTATTAATTTATTGTTGAACGTTATTTACCCATGGGCAGCGCGTCATCATGTATCACTGTATTGATTATTAATCTCATTTTAAGTCATGCGAATATATCGGATATATTGGAAATTCGCTGTAGATTTAACCGGCCAGATATATGAAGAGCCCAAACTGATAATTAAATATATGATTTTAATGATATTGTCTTGTACATACCCATAATGGATTTCTTATTTTCATTTATTGCAATTTCATGTTGCTTTAAAAGACTCTTTTGTATTTGCCAGGCAAGACTCGTACCAAGGACAAGTACAGAGTGGTCTACTCCGACCATCAACGTCTAGAGTTGGAAAAGGAGTTCCACTACAGCCGCTACATAACTATCAGACGGAAGGCCGAGCTCGCCAACCAGCTTCAACTCTCAGAACGGCAAGTCAAGATTTGGTTCCAGAACCGGCGTGCCAAGGAGCGGAAAGCCAACAAGAAGAAGGACTGCACTGAGAAGATGTCTCCAGAATCACCACCTGACATGGCCGCCGGCGGAGGAATACACCATCACTACTCGCAAGTCTCGCCGACCATTCCCGCTCTCGCTCAGTCCGTGACCTCGCAGCACCCAACGCTGGTTCCCTCTCACAGTCTGTACGAACCCAAACACGAACCCAATTCTCCAGCACCATCCGGGATATCTAGTCAAATGCAGCTTCCCGTCAGCTTGGCGCATGCACATCCGACTCTTCCTATAACAAAGTGTGAAAACGAATATTAACATTCGTGAGATTCAATGATTTTTTAACAAAAATAAACGAGAACTATCGAGATTCAAATTTTGGGACGTGAGACTTTCCCCAGGATATTGTGCATTACCATTAAATGGACATATTGTTTGTTGTGCTAGTGTATGGCAGTATGCGTCTGTCTGTTTGTATGTACGATGGCAATCGGAGATGGTGGTTCATCCAACCATCATATCTTATGGAACAGTCCTGGTTCCATATTATGTACGCATATAAATATGAAACGAGAATATTACCAGGAAGATTGTAAATATTATGTTCATATGAGACTGTTATATATTTATGAAAATGATAAAAAGGATTAATTCCTAAGTTGAAAAAAATAAACAATTTATTTCAAATAAATTTGTTTACTTCTGCATCAATACCATATACTGCATTCGTTTTGCGTACATTATACACGTAGCATCATAAACAACACATTTCTCTATCCGACAATTGAAACATTTGCAAAATAATTATTGCTAATCGTACGTTTTATAAATTGTTTTCTGGACATATTTAATTTGGCATATAGACGTTTGATATCATTACTTGGTACAAGTATATTGGGTAACCAGCTACATTTTCTGCATACTAGTATCCCACTGGTTTTCAATATTTTCATATTTTAATAAATAAAAAATAATGTATAGTTACGTAGATTTATTGTTACCAATAGTCGTGAAAGGTTATTTTGACCGTCTTCAATAGTTATCCCCATTACACTATTAGACTATAGAAAATTGAGATATTACAGTACATTACCAACTGATGATTCAGGTTTTGCCAGAAATGTAAACTACAATGGAATTTTACCTATCCTACAGCGGTGAAAAGATATTTGGAGTTCCAATTCAGAGTTAAAATGGTTCGTGACCCCGACGTGATTTGAACAGGCAACCTTCTGATCTGGAGTTAAATAAATATTATATATATCGCCAATCCACTGGGAATTTACATAATTATGTCCCTATAGTGTCCTAAACAGTTAACTTTCTTTTCCATCATATACCTTGTGAATGCAGCGGACCTCGTGGCGCAACGGTAGCGCGTCTGACTCCAGATCAGAAGGATGCGTGTTCAAATCACGCCGGAGTCGCGAACCATTTAAACTCTGAATTGGAATTCGATTCTCCTTTCACTTTACTGGGTTTAGTAACCATATTATTGCACGTATTTTTGAAGAAATTCAAATCACAGCTAATTATAACTTTCTAATCTTTCTAAGTGGCAAATCGGGTTACTTCCGACCAACATTAGACTGAGTCTCGTCAAACACACCGTTTACTCTAATTGCTACGCGATTTGCTTCAAATTTCGACGTGAATTGGATCCGTGGCTGTTAATGTTTACACGTGTAAATCATGAAGTGTGTGTGCGAGACTATGGCTTAAATTTAAAAACATAGTATACGTATTTTATATTTAGATTTGAAGTGACATTGCATACTTCGTCCAATCGTCTATTTAGTAGGCCGGGTTGAGTTTGATACTATAAAATAATATTTAGGTGTAAAAGTTGAGTTTGATAGGTAATTCTTTAAAAGAAAACCTATAATAAATGAGCTTAAGAAAAATATTGTCAGAAGTGGGATTTGAACCCACGCCCACATACGTGGACCAGAACACCAATATCTTCAATATCACAAGAAGAATGTATAGTATTATTCCTTG
>JAUTBT010044262.1:0-16762 GCA_032361225.1 Lepetodrilus schrolli | reverse complement strand
GATTCAAGAAAGTTATTTAGACGACGATTCAAAATGCATGTGAAGAGTTTTCCCATGCAACTGAGGATGGTAATGGGCCTATATGAAGATGGCTCAGATGCAACTCCTTTCTTTTTGTAAATTGGTTTAATATTACCTATTAACCAATTATCGGGGATAATAGCCGTGGATAGGACTAAGTTAAAATATTGGACAATCACTCCGAATCATGGGGACTGAAATGATCAGACCCGAATTCGTGACATTTATCTCCCAAATCTAGCAATCTAACATTGCGCTACCCACTCCCCATTATGTACACTATTCCGGTAGATACCATTAAGAAGATGTTGTGTCAAGGAAGAACAATGTCGAAGAAGTAACCAATTAGTATTGCCTTCCCATATGAACGAATTGTTTATCAAGCTTTTAAATAGAAGTATCCGCTTTAAATTAACTGTTGTTTCTTCCACTGACTACTTGAATCTAGCACTTCGCAAAACAAAAACAAGTACATTAATAATACGAATTACAATCTTCATAGCCAATATCCCATTCATAGTCAATGATGATTTCGTAGCATCCTCGAAACACAGAACATTATGCCATCCATCTAATGCATAAATAGGCATAGTGGCCCTAGTTTCGAGGGCGGGTAATATAAGTAGCTACAGTACATGAGCGGAGTGTTAAGAATGAAACACCTTTAAAATCACTCGGCGTTCATTGTGCAATGTAAACATACATTGGCATTTCTGTTTTGCACTTTTCGCACTTTCACACCAGGAAAAAACCCATACAACATACACACCATATTGTATAATAACGCATGAGTCAATATGTGAACAGAAGTGAAGGGAAACAAATATACGAAGATCGCATCGTAATCGTGTCTCAAGAGCTCTTTAACACAACGGATATCTATGACATAAATGCCAAAACGTACACGAAACCCAACATGTTTTTTTAGATAATCTTCCAATACAATCATATCTTACACTCGTATGGCTTGCACTGAATCCTGTTCCAGGAGCCACCGGCATTAATGTTCGCGAGGGTTACGTTTCTGACGCGATCACTACAGGATGCGCTGTCAATACCGTGGCGATGCAGTTACTATCCTTGGTCTGTCAGCACCAGCGATTATTCGCAAGTTTACTGCAACGTTCAGCGGTACGGATGTTGCGGCGTTCCTCCAGCCGGAAACTGACAAGTCGTGATATAAGTCAAAGAATTTTTAAAGCGGCTCTAAACACCAATTCAAAAATACATAAATAGTAGACTTTCAGTCTGGAGGAGGGTAGAGGGCAGGAGGACGAGTGGTGAAGAGGGGATAGTGTGTGTATTGGGGGTGTGTTTGTGTGTGTGTGTGTGTGTGTGTGTGTGTGTGTGTGTGTGCACCTGCTACACATTCAGTGGTCAATATCCCGAACTAGCGACTACACCAATGGTCGTGTAATGGTCTTAACATTTAAATCTAGTCCATTTTCGATGTCATACCATATCCATTGACCCGTATGTATACTGTCTTGCTTCACTCATAAGTAAATTGGTATACTGAACGCATTTGATTGGTCAATTAGGTCGAACAAAAAGTACACAAGTTTGCAATAAACGCTTCATTTAAAAGTATGGGTGTATCTTCATCGCATTCGACCGAACGCAATATATCCATTTAATTCCCGGATAATACACGACTTTGGTTAGAATAGACTAATTTTCTAAATTGCCCCCCAAACTGTTACATATTCCAGCATTCGTCCCAATGGGAATGTCTGGTTAACACAAATGGCCATTGTGTGTAACTCCAGCAGGCGAATTCTAAGAAAGTTAAATCGATAAGACGTGTTGAACTAACTTTCTAGTACAGTCAATTGACCAGGAATACGAGTCTTACTTAATCCGAGCGGTGATTTGTTTTACGCATACCGTAGCTTCTGATTTGTTTAAAGACCGTTATGTTCCACACAACACGCTGATGTAGACGGTAAAGTTCGTTATGTCTATTCGGACAGTGGTTACGCATGCGCAGTACGGCGTTGCTTCAGAGTTACTAGATGAATGGTTCATTGAAATCGTGTTTGGATAGTGTGTGTATTGGGTGTATGTCAATGATGGTGGTGAAACAATGTCTAAATGTTTTCTTTCCGCACAGAAAATTGAGAGAGAGAGAGAGAGAGAGAAAGAGAGAGAGAGCGAGAGAGAATGATATAGATAAGGGTCACAGAGATAAGGGTCACAGAGATAAGGGTCATAGAGGTATATTACATACAGACGGTCTTGTTCTTAAATACCATCTTGTTACTATTCTCCAGGACTAGGTCATATTGATTTAAAGGTCAAGGTGATAATAGTTCACAATATTAATTTGGCGGCATACGCATATTTATTCTGGAATACTGGGCCAATTAAAAAGGCCAACGACATGTCATGTGATATTTGCTGTGTTATAACTGAACATAACCTCGATGCTGTATACAAAGTGAACTCCAGATTAGTGTTGCCTCAACAACGATAGTCTTACATCTCTCACAATCACTGATTCCTAATTCAAAGACCTCTGTACACCTTCCGCAACACAATAGTCAATCAATCCTGCGTGATTTGTATCAAAAACGCCGGCTATCATTTGTAATTAATTAGTCTTGGAACAATGTTTGCAATCCCGTCTTCCTGGTGTCGATTCTTCCAGCTTCTATTTCTACGCGGCTTGACGAACAAACTAATATTTCCATAGGAAATTGATCTGTCGGCGGCTTACAGTCTGATTCTGTTGATAAGACTCTAGTATGGACAGAGCGTTTTCATCAAGCCACGTCATAAATAAGGATCGAAGAAGAATAAAACATGACAGAGACATATCGCATGGTTTTTGTTCTTCTCGGCCTCAACACGCCGTCTTAAACACAGTTTTTAAAAAAGAATAAAACCGGACAGAGACATATATGGCAGATTTGTTTTGCTCTTATCCACTTAAACATCTCGTCTTAACTTGAAGGGCCACCACGCGACCAGCAGAACCTCTCGCCACTAGAATAATATAAGCATTCACGATGTTGTGAAATCTACTGGAGGTATTTCTGTCAAGATTATATAGATAGATTCAGCTTCTGTAATTACATTTCTTGTTACGTCGATGTGAAAGGCTAGTCAGTTATTTTATTGTATAGTATCCCAGACACACATATTTGATATCGAAAAGGGATTACTAGTAATCCTGATATAATGGCAAATGCCATACAGCTTCTTGTCATATACCTTCCATAACTCGTAATGGGAGTTCTATACAGCAGATGGGGCTCGCGTAAGGGAGGGAAGGAAGGTATATAATAGATGCTAGTAATACGGTGAGATGTAGATGGACATTCAAAGTAAGCATGCGTGGGTTTCTGGACTTAGTGAAGGATCATATCCACGGCATGCCCAATAGCTAATTCCTATCATCTATGCCATGTGTCATAGGCTTTCAGTTTCGTGCCGGGTATGCATTTTATTTTTATAATATTTTATTTATTTGTGATGCTATACATAATTAGGGACATGTGAGCAAATATAACAACATCAATGGACATTGTATAGGGAACTAACGGCTAGAGATATGCAAGCAGGTGTTTGAAATATTATCATTTTGGACAGCATTTGCGAATTACATGCAACATTAATTCACTAAGAATAGTGGTATTTTACGGTAGAGGGGATTCCATACAACCATCTACGAATATTCGTTATTGAAACAAACTAAGATCTCGTCTTAACACCTAGTTCTACATCTGGTTTACGACCTGATCGCAAAAGCAGAACTTTTTTGGTAAACTTAAAAATGATTCAGTAGTTAGTTCCATTCATTAATGTTTACACTACCTAATACTGAAAATATATTATGCCGACCGAATAGCGTGTGCAAAATGAAAACCCCGGCCACGTGATTAAGGACACGAAAACTGTACATCCTTCAAAGAAGAGTAAACCCCAGGTCACATGACCCGGCCACATGATTAAGGACGCGATAGAGTACATCTCATTGTTCGATTGGCCGATTAAATACTCTTATTGACATGTCTGGCCGAATTATTGGCAACAAGTGGCACATTAGTAATAACTAGAGGATTGAAAATAAGACTTGTGCAGACAAATCAAATCTATATCTTGTCAGGTAATAATTCGCGTGTCAGTTATGAACGTCATTATGCGCATTTACGGCATCGTCTCTCGTATTACCTATTTCTATACATATAAACAAATTATTGTCATAAGTCTCCAACTTTTAGTCGAAACTGGCCCATAATCCTTATACTCCACCACAACAAAACTCCCTCACCAATTCCGAAAGTCTCGTTTGCTCCCCGTCCTGCGTTTCACGCAAGGGTCGTATTGTAGGCCTAGCCTAAATCATGGGCTACGCCATGATTTTACTATAGTAGGAAATGACGTAAACCTCAATACATTAACGCTCATACTACCGGTACGACCCTTTCGTGAAATGCAAGCCAAATAGAGCACGGCCTCTTAACGAAAATTGGTATAGCGTTTGAACGTTTTCATGATATCTTCTCAGCATCCGATATATCGTTTTTCACGTTACTAACCAAATAGACGTACCAACACCTCCAAGCAGCACGAAAGCTCTATGCATTTTCGTCTGTCACGTTATTAAAGATAACACGGAATCAATGGACCCTAGAGAGCGAGACCAAGCTGCACACATTAGGGTATCGGGTCCCAGACATTATGTCACTCTCATGAATTCACGTATATGTAAACGTCCCATAAATCGTTGATTTCCGATTCATAGTCGAGTGGTGCCAGTGGACGGCATTTGACGCGACTGTTCGATGACATAGATTATCTCTGCTGAAGACTTGGTCGGTCGATCGGAAATAGAAGTGATTAAAACGTACTTTTGTCTGAGACGTGTACACGCTCAATGCCGTCTGTGGATTACAGAACATTTCCTACGTTAATCGACGCCCAGTCACATCTCTATTATATAATTCAATGGATGATAAAAATATGGAAACGCAACATCTTTTATAAATGGTATTGAGCATATCGGACATTTGTAACAAAACCGTCACAATTGGCAATTGAAGAAGAAAGAAAGTTAAAGAACAAGCGTCTGATATAGCCTGGGATAGTCTGAGTCCGCTTCCAGCTGGTGTCTGGAATGGTAAGAATGGATATTTAGAAAATATGGGTTACCCATTATGCCAGAAGTGCGTTAAATATAACCGTTTAAGTCACAGCCAAAAAAAACCCGTTGGGTGTCCGTGCCAGAACACTTAACGTCGATGCGCAAAAATAAACCCGGACATCCTGCTGCGAGTGTCGTCGCAAATGGGTGAAATGTTCCCGCGACGACTTTAAACTCCACAATCACTCACTTACTGTGAGTGCACCTGCTATTCACCTTTCAAACAACTCATTCACACCATTGGGTACACAATTAATATAATTGAAGCTCGACTGGTATTAAAAAATCTTTATTAACAGTTGTATACTATTATATCCGAAATGGATCTATAATAACTCACTTATATATATTCAAGGTCGTGCACATTACCTCTGCAACACTGGATACATTAATTCGCTATGTTGAAATGTTGTCGCAGAGGTTGCCAGTCGGTTTCTTGGAACTAATGCTGGAGCTCTGTTAGTATTAATGCAGGTTCGTACATATTACTGCCTGGTCCTATTGAACTGGACGTTCTGGTTGGAGATTATTTCATTAGCGTGAATGAATAAATATTACGCGCATCGTTGGAGGTACGACGGCGGGCTACAGGAACATGGACTTATTTCAACATGGCGACGCACTTGACTGGGATTTTCTGACTGGGTTTTTGTTATTGGCATATCTGGAAGAAATATTGACGATCTGGCTTTGCAGTTACATTCCCAGATGCCATTATTTTATTCTATGGAAGCCATATCTATTTGTCTGTCATTCTAGCAAGATCCTGGTAACTCCATCAATCGTTTAAGAGTCTTTTAATATCTGTACTTGCGAGGCCAATATTATATATGAATATTACTTATATTTAGTTGTTTTAACATTTTCTGACAACGATTACTAAGAGAAACATACAAGCACTCAAAGACACATAGACATACCACATAGACACACACACACACACACACACACACATTTTCTCCCAATATCGGAGTTTTTATATTGTTTGAAGGGCGTGTGGCATCAACGTTAATGGGCATATTTTCTCGTATACACAATGTGTGCTATGCCTTGTGTCACAAGTGACCATATAACGACATATTTTTTCTCAATAATATTCTTCATTTTATTGACGCGTATTGATTTGACACAAATCATGAATACCTTAAGCTGAAAACAATGGAATATCCATTTTTATTAAATGCCACACATTCCAAATCTAGTTCAGCGATTAGATATCTTCGAAAGTTGTATGATTATACTCTCAAACCGCAACGAATTTGTCCATTTATTTTTAAGCATGATAATTAGGGATAATTCACAATTAAGTGGGTTTTTTTCTGTATGATTTTCGCTATAAGGTGTGTATCCCCATTTCCAATTCCGCCTGTCAAGCACATGCGACTTTACACAACATGGTATACAAATTGCCAGAATGCCAAGCCGTACCACCAGACTAGACTAATTTTTCTTCATTCAAAATTGCCTACAAATTGATGAGTTATCTGCAAAAGCCCTTCGCATTTTTCACCCCGCGATCAATTCAAGAATGGGAATATAATAGTAAAAGGAAAAAATTGTTGTAACGTATATAACGACCAGCGTCCTTCCTTATCGACGGGTACTACTCCCTTGGCTTTGGGCTAAACCGTTTCATTGAACTTCATTAGTGCAAAAACTTGTGTCTTTGGCGTTATACGGGGGGAAAAGCTGTGGCTCCATTGCTTATGGATTAAGCACAGTGTTGCCCGTTTGGAGACGTGATTGACGTATTAAATGTACTTCGTAATGCAGGAACAATTCTTTATGGTAACTTTCTCGAGTAAAGGAAGTGAGGTTCCACGCTCAGATTTTTATTTCATTTTCTCTGGATAATTACATTTCCTCAATAGCCGTGTTGAAAAGATCTTGCCGTACTGCCGTGTGAATTAAACTCCACGTTTTAAGAAAAGAAAACGATTATTAATTCATTGAATGAACCTATAAAATCTAACGTTATATATGTAGGGGTCAGGGTGACTCAGGGTGCCTATAGCTCTCTCTCTCTCTCTCTCTCTCTCTCTCTCTCTCTCTCTCTCTCACCCCCCTTCAGATACGATGTTTATAGACATCTGTTCTGGGTTTGCGAGCTATTTCCATCCACGCCAGTGCTGGGATGTTAACTAGGACTATGCATAATATTCGCAAGGTAATTTACATCTTGGCTATAAATGTCGAAACAGATACTTCTGTGAATTCCCATGACACAGGTCTCGCAAATGATGAACTAAGTAACAAATAATAATAATATTAATAATAATAATAATAATAGTAACTAGAAATGGTAAGTAAAAATAATAAGATAGTACAGATGTACAGAGATACTAGAGAGGTAATACAGAAAAAGTGAGAGAGAGATAATGTGTGATGAGAGAGAGAGCAATAGAGGGGATAGTGTGCGCATGTGTGTGTGTGTGTGTGTGTGTGTGTGTGTGTGTGTGTGTGTGTTACACCACAACAATTATTGTATTAATTCCAGATGAAATCACTTTTCAAACTACGCATCGCTTTAAAGTTTCTTATCGAATTCTTATCCAATTACGGGCAGATAATATCCATATCGATGCGTATTGCCGTTTTATTCATTTGTTCCTTTGTCGGTGGAGAAATAAATGTGTTCAATACGATTTTAATCATGTCTTTCGAATCGTCGCTATTGCTTTCTGTCAAAAAAATAAATAAAAACGAAATAAGCATTGTTTATGAGAACGCTAATAATCCCGCAGGTTCCCCTCTGTATACGGCATGTATCCATCGCTGGTATATCCGTCTTTTAAAGCAGAGCAATGAGCGAGGTTCGGCACGATCAGGCTGTGGAGCGGAGATCCATCGAAACTCCACTTCACTGAATCCTATCGCTTGCAGTCCTCCATTTCACCAAATCACATTTAGTTACGCGTTTATGATCACGATCGTCCGGTATCGGTAGCCTTGGCAACAAGAGCGGCAGCTCGTTTGAAGAACGCACTCGGCATATTTCGGAGATGTCGTATGCACGTTATGAAATCGCAACATTTCCGAAAACAACGAAAGATACACGTTGTCAACCATTTTTTTGTACTTTTATATGGGATTCGCAATCCCAGATTGAATAGTGTATTATCTTTCAAAATCTGTTCTATTATACACATGTGCCCATTGAAATTCCCCAGACAGACATATTCACACAAAATTAACCTATTGTCGCGTGTTTCCGCCAACTTCAAAATATTAGAATATACATTAATCAAAATACACAAACAAATTCCAGTTCATTAGGTACATTAAGATAAAAAGTTGTAGTCAATTTAAATTGGGAGTCTTATTCCAATTTTCATATTATATCATCGATGTCGTTGCGATCTGTTTATCGTAGTAGGATAACCCGTTGGAACGGCTTGTATTGGTGTACGTACGTACCAAGGATGAGAACAGGGTCCAGTTGCACGACGCTCTTGTAGGCTACAATAGTTGTAGGGACAAACAACTGCCATTACAATAGTTGTAGCGATGTCTTATTCAGATAGACTACAAATGCTTCGTGCAACACAATTATAATTGTAGAAGACTCTACAATTGGACTTACAACTATCGTAGCTCTACAAGAACGTCGTGCAACTGGACCTTGAACCCACTTCCTGGTGGATTATGAACAAAGACATTGCTTTTGCGGCATCTCCAGTTGCCACCAGCATAGAGAAAGTTGACCAAGACATAGGGTTATGTGTACATAGTAGTTATTGTCGAAGACGTATCGTGGCAATCTGTTAAGATGTGTGTATGATTTTATGTTTTATGCTTTGTCAAATTTTCATAAATCATAAAATAAAATGCCACGAAAGGTATTTGACAAGGATTGATGGATACAGCATGCTTAAATGGATGGAGTGAGCGCCATACAAATATACTTTATTATTTATTATTATCAGCTACTCTTTAAATAGTCCTGGTAATACGGCGTGTGCTTTTTCTCTATGAAGCAATGCGATGTTTCCATATATTTAATAAAGGAATGTACAACCCTCGGCCCCGTTGCTAAGAACAGTTGTAGCTGCAATAGATTGTAAGTCAACCCGCTACAAATGTAAGTCTAGTTGCACGAAACATGTAAACCTTTATCGCTACAACAGTTTTAGCTAACGATATTCTCAAGTATTGTAGGTATTTACACTTACAATGGACTTATATTACACTTACCTAAAATTTGACTTACAATCAATTGTAGCTACAACTGTTCTGAGCAACGGGACCCAGGCAATGAGATTACCAAGCTTTCTTGAACACGACTTCATGCTCAACTCAAAATTTTGTTCACAAATCGATATATTAAAACTTTAGCTCGAGCAAGCACATGAAATCATACTGAAAATGTTTTGTATTGTACGGTACTTTCTTGAGCACGATTTCATGCTCAACTCAAAGTTTTGTTCACAAATCCCAATAAAATATTTGTGCTTGAGTGTGCGCATGAAATCGTACTCAAAATGTTGGGTAATCTTAGGGCCAGGGCTCTCGTGTACGGAACTGCATAACCATGGTAACCTTACTCCAACCTTAGCCATGGACTTTACCATTATTTATAATCGTTGAGATAATCGCGTTTAGTCTGCACGCACCTTAATATGCTTTAAGGATATTAAGTATAGGATTTGTCGATGAATAACTGATATTAGACAAGGGCGAGACAAATCAGTCTTATTTTCCTAACAGTGACCAAAAAATCGCTCAATTTAGTACACAATCAATGATCTAGTGCTAAGACAAACGTACGATTATCCACTGCAAACAATCGACTCATTTTGTTTTGCTCCCAATTTGTATTTCCAACTTAATTATTCGCGATGAGACAATATAACCTACTCTGTTTCCAATTTGAGTTGAAATTTGAAGCAAATCTTGTTTACGTTAGGACGAATAATGCTGTCTGTAATTCTAATGGTATAAAATGATAAATGGCATCTTTAACACGAATCTGTTATGGTAATGTATAGCGCCTGTCTCAGTTTGCAGCAGAATTAACAAGGATGAACATGACTAGTGATACGTGGCATTCAACGTATTTCGTTAAGCGATGGTGGGATTATCTCTTACACAATGAAAATGTCGTTTAAATGCGAAGGTTTCTGTGCAATTTCAGTTCATTAGCGAACAGCCAAAAAAAAATAAGGAAAACAAATAAAAATAAAAATTAAGAAATCATATCGCTGATAACCAATGGTCTAAGGTCTCGTCCCACAAATTCAGTTCATCAGCGAACACGCACACACGCACGCACGCACACACACGCACACACACACACCATTTTTAGCATCACATGAAATTATAACGGACTATCTCTCTGATATATATATATATATATATATATATATATATATATATATATAATTTTATTCCATCCAATCCACACTTCGTTGATTACGACCCTTGCAGCCTGATCATCGGTCAAGCAATGTCCGTGAATGTATTATGAGATGCACTGACCAGTGGAGGTGTATTAATTTCTACCAGCTACCCACATACCACTAATTAGGCTTCTCACGTTGATCAGTACATAGGGAGCAATCTAATAAAGGACGAATCAGTGACTATTGTGACGGTGTCGTAGTTAGATGGGTGTCTGGTCACGTGATGGAGAGGCAACAAGATACACCTGACCTTTGTCATATTAAACAATCAGTACGGCATCACCTCTTCATGTCGGTGAACTTTGAAGCCAGAATCCAGGACACTCTTTCATGAAGCTGTGGTATCCACACATTATAAGAGACCATGGCCCCCGCTTCACAGAACGATCGTAGCGCTACGAGAGACGGAACTCTTACGTTAGATATCAAATAGTTACGACTCAACCAACTTACTCGCAAAAGCTCGTGACGTACACCATTAATTTCGCACTGGAAGGATACTATGTAATCCATCGTAATTCGTGGGTTATTGTCGTGGGCAATGTTTGGTTCTAAATATAAAGACCTACCTGCTTCCACACATGACCCCCAACCCACCCCACTCACACATTCCCTTTACCGACATCTCCGCGGAACGTTATTTGTATTGTTAAATAAAAGGATTATGAAAGGAATTATCTAATAAAACTGACGTGTCTGAATGACACACCATTGTCAGACGGTGTTGTAATTATTTAGGAAAATCCATTTATTTCTAGATAATAGAAAATCTATTTGTTATTTGTCTGTGAAATATAGTTGTATCAGAATATGTAATACATAGTTTTTTTTACCTTTGACCTATGCACTACAGATGATCTTGTCACTTTAATGTAGTTGATATTTCAACCCAGAAACGCTGAATGAATACATAAAGGTGTGTTTAATGGTGACTGTACTTTGAGTATATGTCGTGCACTATCGCTGGATCTGAGTTTCGACCCTTGGTGCTGCGATGCCCTATTAATAGATCCACCATTGGTGCTACAATTGATAGATCGTGCACAGTTAGATGGATGGGATGGCAACTTCTCACTTGTTTTGGGAAATTTGTAATCGGTAATTTCTACTCCATCCTGGAGAACGGTAATTATTCTAACCGCCCGTCACGTTAAAAGATTATACTTGTTGTTACCCTGCTTGGGTAAATGGGTAAATCAAAGATTTGTCGGCTCGGGGTCAATTAATAATCTATGATATCCACGAATCCCAAATCAAGGACATGCTCCGTGTCACCATCTTAAAAACAACAACTCAACTTTGGTCGAACGTGCCTTAAAAATTGCCGCTGCAAAATTGTTGAATGATCTGACTCACTCTGCTAAATCTGCAAAATCTCTTGACTATTTCCGCAATACCCTGTAAACTCATTAATGTATCTTGGATAATTCACATCACCATGCCAATGTCAAGCGTCTGTGACCAGCCTAGCTGGAACTCGGCGCTGTAAAAATAGATTATATTTATTATTCATTTATCCATGTTTCAACTTGGGCAGGATATTCTCGTGTACTGGCACCCCTGTGGAAATTCGACGTAATATAGTAAGGCGTGCGAACAAAGCATAACAAACCGTTGTATGCGTGAAATAGTCCTAAATGCAGCTCTAAATCACGATATAACCAACTAACCAACAAATCCCCTCCCCTACCACTCGCCGGGCAGCCCGATCCAGTTCTCCTAATGTTAAAGGTATCCTACGGGATAGTAGAAACCATGTTTTGTTATTCATATCATTCGGGCGAGTAGGTTTTTAAGTTAAGTTCCATTTCTGTAGTACATGTCTGGTTTGAAACCGATTTGTTGCACCATCTTTCATTTCCGCATGATGTTCTTCAATCTCAATGAATTGGAAATTCCTCTTCTCCAGCAATGTTACTGTCAGCTCAATTACCAGCATCTATGGAAACCTCTCTATGTATATACGTAGTCTAGTCACCTGCTTACTGTACTTGCAGCTCTATGTCGGGCATATATATAACCGCCAACTGACCTGAGCTTATCACGGCATCATTATACGGGTTTATTATTTATATACAAAAGTGAGCGATTTTATCTGAGACGCCCGATGTGATGTATAAATGTAGTCTGGTATATTTCCACTAGATCATTTATATGCACTACAAGGAATGTAGTATCATAACCAATTACATAATATACGTACGCTGTAATGTTCAGCATTTTCAGATTGCCATCGTGTACGACTCTTAAGCAAAGTGTTTAGACACAAGCCGCTCCAATTAAGGAATACCGTATCATGATCTTTTCACAGGAAAGTGCTTACTACAGATAATAACCGTTCCAGTCCACCCAGCTGTAAATGGGTACCCAGTAGGATGAGATGGAGTTGTGAATGTTAACCTTCTAGCGCCTGAACTGGCAGCTTGGGTTATATACTCCACAGGGTGTTGAGAAGGTGAAATGAGTGCATACTGATTCATTAACCGGGGTAATAATGTAGCACTATGAGTAAACTGTCGCACATGGATCGCTAAGTAAATGTGCTCATTATTAGTATTATTAGAGTAAGCAAATGCTTAATTAAGGTAAATGTATCTATTGGATTCATAGAGATGTGTGTATGCATAGCTTCTTTGTTGTTAATTTGTCTCTGCACTAGCGCCAAGATCAAACAGAATGCATGGATTTGGCGCATGAAAGATATGCATTATTATTAGAAAATCTAATATCATTCAGTACACAAATTCATAAAATACCGTTGAAATTAGTAATTACATTTAATTTTAATTATTAAAACGGCATTTAAAGTGTCATGGGTGTTATTTTAACACGTTAATGTCCAAAGACATTTTTCCGAATTTACATCAGTCTCATTAAAATCAGATCGAAAATGACGCTCAGTTAATTGGGACCGGATTTCGTTGTCAAAGACTGTCGAAATATTTAAGAAGCAAAACTTGAGATCTGATTTTAATTAGATACGAATTAAAGTAAATTTAATATTAAGTCATACACAAATGACATTGTGCTACGTTTCTACATGAGTTGTTTTGACACAAGGCCAAGGTGAGAACAACTATTACATAAAGCCACGCTGATAACTCGACTATAACACAAAAGCCAAGTTGATAATACGATTATATGAAACACGGTCAATCTGAGAACACAATATAACACGGCTAAAACACAAAGCCAAGTTGATAATACGATTATATGAAACACGGCCAATCTGAGAACAATATAACACGGCTAAAACACAAGGCCATACTGAGAACACAACTATAACACAATGCCAAGTTGATAACACGACTATACCACAATGCAAAGTTAATAACACGACTATAAGACAAGGCCAAGCTCAGAACACGGCTATTGCACAAGACCAAGCTCAGAACACGCGTGGCATCCGTCCTGAAGGAATATCTGTTAGTATCCTATTTATATCCATGTAAAACTGTAACATTCCTGATATGGATTATATCTTGGCCATCAATGCCCTCGACAATATACTTTATCGAATCTCTCATCAAGACAAGATCCTTAGCCAGGATTGCATACATACATATTTTGTGCTGCATATATTCGGGGTGATTGGCTACATTCAAATTGCCCCCTTGCCGGGGAAACTGGCATTGAGAGCGGTAATTACTTAACGATCCGGTGTCCGGTCGTTCTATCCTAGAGGGGCCGGTCCTACACAAGGAAATATGATGCCTAATGAAGCAGAATTATTATCCAACTCAAAATCTTCCTAATCATATCTCGTTGCAATAATTCATTCCGACATTTGTATCCACCCTCGCGTGATTTTTGGACAAAATAAACTTCCGTGATTAGGAGTTTTTCCCCTTTTGTTTTGAAAAGGTTATATCCTTCTACTAATTGTTCTACAGTTCAGCGAGAATCAATTCTACGATTGATTTAACAGGGAATTACGGTGCAAAGGGCGCTCGTCATTTCGGAAGAAGAATGGCCATAGAATTCCGATGTATTGACACTTTCTTGGAGTAGCATCCTCTTTGATTACCCTGGCTCAATGTCCACCATTGCTCCTTGAAAAACTCGTCTTATGGTTTCGTTAGTTTCCACTTCACCCACGACACCTCCCCCCGCCTTCCCGTGGCTGCCCCCATCACCACCACCCCTCCTCTCAAGAACGGCGTATTTTACACATAAAATTACTGGGGGAAAACAGTGCATTAGGGTTGGGGCCAGCAATCGTAGGCATTATCGGTGATGCACGATTGCGCTACAAACTATTTGTCAGAGGTGATTCACCACTGGGTTTATGGTTGTCCTTCGTAGGTGACAATAGATCATGACGGTATCATTTGATAATGTTACTTGCGCAAAGTATTTGAAGGTCCAGGGTGAAAAAAAATGCACTCATTGCGAGGCACAGGTTGGAGAGGATGAACATGCAAATGTGATAAATCTTTTTTTTCTTTCGATTACACAAAAACACAACTCGTAGAATGTGTATTCTCTATAGAGACAGGAAAATTGTTCATGGGTACCAACATGTTCAGTAGAGTCCACTCTACCAGTAAAATGATGTTCCCACGAAAAAAGTTCATTTGAAAGTGGTCAAATGGAGCTGTTTTCATGGTAACATACCAAAATACCAGCGTGTAAAACAATGAACTTACTATATCTCGCTTACCTCCAAAATGGAGCTTATGCATTGTGCATTAAGATTCGATATGATATATCCTATTTATTAAATTTACATATTAATTAATAGTTAATTAAAGTTAAAAAATTCCGAAAATATTCATAATTGACTACTTTCGAACACTGTGGAAACCACACGAGCGGTATATTCAAGTAAAACAATACACCAATGTGTTCTACAATCAAAGACGATTATTGTAATATCAAATTTATTACTTTTAAATACGGGGTGGGGGGTGGGGGAGGTGTGTGTGTATAGGTCTACTCACCTCCCGGCCTATTGTATTTTACTCACTAAACCTAGATATTTCGTCATGATCAATAATAAAAAAATTTAGAATATCTGATATTGCTTCATGTCAATGTGGTAATTCCTGTGAAAATGTTGTCCATTATTTACTTGAATGTCCGAAATACAACACATATCGTGAAGACATGCTAAAAGATATTAAAAAAATTACCATGGAACATAATGTACATATCAATGTTAAGCTGTTAATGGCTGTTCTGACTTAAATGTATCTGAAAATGAAACTATTTTAGAGTTAGTACAGTTGTATATTAAACAAATACAACGATTTGCTTAATATGCTTATGTAAATATTTACAATTATATAAGATGTACATGCATCTCTCATTCTTAATC
Organism: Lepetodrilus schrolli; assembly: GCA_032361225.1. NCBI lineage: Eukaryota > Metazoa > Mollusca > Gastropoda > Lepetellida > Lepetodrilidae > Lepetodrilus > Lepetodrilus schrolli. The sequence goes on along the minus strand of JAUTBT010044262.1, from coordinate 870 downwards.
TTTCGTTCTTCTCTCGCCATATTTTATTTCCCTTCTCTTGGAGCGGTTTTCATTTAAGTTGTTATAATTTGTAATCTATCTCTTTCGTCTTGAATAAAATATGTTCACACCTAAACACAATGCTGCCGCCTTTATTGTGCACCTCTCTATTATTCTCAATAGGCTCGAATCTGAGTAACATAGACATTTTATTTGAAGACGTTAATATCCACTTCCTCATTATACAAGTCTCATGTCAACATGGTTATTTCCTGACCCCCACAAGTGAATCGTTTAGCTATGTCCCAGAATCCTATCCAATTATACCCAGAGTGAATGGGATTAGCTGTTTGATGGGACCAGAATTCGTCTTAATGCACATCAGCCGCGTTGTAACGTGATTTAATGTTTATTGTTTGTGTAAAGTCTTCATAAAACCCGCAAATAGCTGAACATCGAGCGACGCGACGTCAATCGTAATCAACCGCGCACACGGATTGACTACAATATTTTCATTGGGTTTTGCTTTGATAGTCTCCGTCGAGCATTAGCCAAAGTACATTCAATAATGTGCATTCGACAGTGAACAGTATATAACATAATTTCTGAATTCTGTTCTGACAGTGAAAGTGGATATATGCATACACACATACGCCCCCGCGCGCGCACACACACACGCACGCACACACACACACACACACACACACACACACACACACACACACACACTACGGACAAAGTGAAAACAAACGTAACTACCTCATGTAGCGGTGTAGGCCCGACACTAGGTGTGAAATATACAAAAATAAATCCCGGGACTCAGACATCCTTTTTTTTCGTTTGATACATGCCGCAGTGATACATTGTTGTTACAAGGATTAAGAGTTGATT